>JAWWQZ010000105.1:0-23793 GCA_033815515.1 Cryptocheilus praepositus
TCATATATGACCGGCCGCTGTTTCTTCTGTGACGCCACGGTGGTCACTAGTGACCGGAACATCTGAACTTCTTACAATTGTTGATATTGAATGAAAATTGACAATTGAATATAACCACTTATTAGAACATACTTTGAAATAAAAAGTGCCCCATCGAACAATTACAATTTTTTATTGGAACGCCAATACAGAAAATATTAAAACAAATCTTGCATCTAGCGGTGCACTGTATTAAAACATTTTAAACATAAATGTGGCTCGTCAGTGCAAGCTGGACAGTAGGTGGTCACCTTTTTCGTTCGATTTTTAGCCATTTTCGATCCTAACAATCTAACATTTTTTTTATAGCAGTCTCTGCAAAATTTTCGCTCCAGGGACGCTTGCCCTTCTTTCTTTTGCATTTCGTGCCGCAATCTTCGTCGCATATGTATACTTGACGGCCCTGATGAATCACATCGTGTCAGATGCATTGCAACTACCATTCTAAAATCTGATACTTTGATTTTTTTCTTTGTCGATAGTTCGTACAGGACCATCGCATTTGAAATGGACGTATTCAACAATAATTCTAAAGCTAATTTGATGTACCATTTGAGTGTCCTTCTGTGTGGCGTGGAATATGCTGTCATTTGGTCTGACAAATCTACGGCAAATTTCCCATTGTTATAGTCTGTAACTACTTTCGGTTTATTACACGTATAATTTTTTTTGTGAACGACTACCATTTCGGCCGAATGTTTTGTTGAAATCATAAAAATATCCCGTTTATCTTTCCATTTGAGAACCATAATCCCCTTTCTGTTTTGCATTGCGATAAGTTCGCCGCGTTTTAATTTTTTAAATTTCACGTCTGCAGGTATACCCTTTCTATTTTTTCTTAATGTGCCGACTAAATGAGTGTTGCAATCTATTAATTTTTCTGCTAAATCTATACTTGTATACCAATTATCTGTGTAAATTGTGTGGTCTCTATGAAGAATATTATGGCATATATTCATGACAACATTTGTTGGTGTTACGTATGGTGCATTTAAGTTTTTTCTCGAATATATTTCAAATTTATATGTGTACCCCTGGCCCGAACACAATTTAAATACTTTGATACCGTATTTGTGACGTTTCTGTTTTAAAAATTGTCTGAACTTTATGCGTTCTCGGAAAGGTACTAATGACTCGTCAATACATACATCTTCATCCAAATCGCAGTAATTAGAAAAATTTTGGTTCAATATATCGAAAACTTCTCTTATTTTATATAGTCTGTCATTTGTATTTGCTGTCTGATTGTTGGTAAAATGAAGAAATCGTAACAGAAGCTCAAACCGATTTCGGGACATAACTTTTTTTGGAAATGATTGGCAGTATGTGTTGTTTGGGCACCAATATGCGTCATATTTCGGTAACTTGACGAGGCCCATCCATATTAGTAACCCGAAAAACCGTTTGATCTCATTTTCGTCAGTTGGTGTCCATTTGCCTAAACGAGCAGATCTTCTATTTACTATGTACTGCTCAGCATACCTATTTGTCTCATGAACAATAATTTGTAAAATTTCTTCGGTAAGAAAAGCAAAATAAAAACTGTGTGGCTGATCACCCTCAATCTGTAGAGCACTCCTAGATTTTTCGAATGGCATTACACTTGCCGTTGCTTGTGTCACACTGTTTGACCATTCGTTATCGTCTAAATTAATACTGTCATCAGTTTCATTGTCAATATTATCAATATTATTATTCTCTTCATATTCATCTGCGATATCCATTTCGTCTTCCGTATCTGATTCGATTCGGCGCCGTCTTACCGTAGGTGATACATAGAGTATTTCATCTTCTGATGAAGACTCCTCGGATACACTCGAAAAATATTCAATATTTGCATCCATATTTTTGAGGGATAATCTACGAATATTATTATAAACACACCTTAGGAAATAATCGTAAACGCTGTTTATAATCGTGTAGTTGAAGTTACAAGTGGGCACATACCTTACAATTATATATACTAATATATTCTGGCTGTTTTTCGTTTTGAGTAATACGTCCGGTACGTTTCGCGTTTTGAGTAATATGTCCTGTACGTTTCTCTTACGATGAAATGATGAATGCGAATACATAGTTTGTTAAAATAAGCGAAAGACCCAGTAATCGTTACCAAGGCGCCACGGTGGTCACCCGTGAACAGAATCGGCCGTGGCGTCCCGAGCGAAACATATGATTTCGGCGTGGCAGTCAAAGTGTTAACCTTATTGGTCTTTGACGACGAATGTCGTAACCAATTATTTTATTATTTGTTGTCTTAATGTTTCATATTTGATATTCATTTAATTGGTTCCTATTATTACAATAAAATATATAAACTTAAAAATTAGGCAAAGACATGAAACAATATGGGGAAGGAAAAAAACTTTAAATAAAGAATTTTATTTACAAAGAAAACGTTTTGTTCACGCTCCAGGAGAAGCAGGTCAAGAGACTAGGTCCATTCTAGAGACCTATTTCAAACATGGCTGCTTCCCTGAGGGTTTCTCCAAGGATCCTTATAAATGTGCTTATAGATAAAATCTTCACTAAAGATTATATTCAAAACATCTTGTTCCTCATATATTTCATTAACGATTTTGATATCCATATCCTTCTAAACCATTATAAGGGTCGCCCCTTTAACATTTTTTATGGCGGTTGATATTCATAAAGGGCCAGTTTTTTATACAAAAAAATAGAAATATTTGATCGAAAAATAGGTTCAATTTTTCATCCTATTAAATTCTTCGAATACTTTATTAAGTTGATTGTTTTAATACTCTTTTCTATAATTTTAGGTTTTAACTAAAAATAATCTTTGATTTTTCATACAAAAATAATAAACTAAATTTATTTTTCCGAAAAACAAGGGAATCCAATTTGCATATCTGTGGGCCACGACAAGTCCAAAAAAATTATAAATTCATAAGTTCTACAATGGTAAATAAATAAAATATATGAAAAATTTTTAAGACAAAAAAAATTCAATCACATTCTTCATAGAAAATACTACAAAAAAAAAATATTTTACAGTCTTGATATAAACCAGTCAATATGTATAAAATTACTTTAATTCACAAAATAGGACCATTAAATAGATATTTAAAAAAATGACTCGTGGCTAAATAAGAGTGTCTGGATATTACATATGTAGGCATATTTTTAAACAAAGATCATGGGAGGTAAGATACCATGTTTCCGATGATTTTAATATATTCCTTAGATACAAGTCTTTGTATAATCTTGCTTATTTTAGCTCTGCTGATATTAAAAGCCTTAACAACATCATCAATAAGATTAATCTCCATAATATGTTCTTCTTTCTTTAGTTTTCTAACAATATATGCTTCGATAGCAGAATTAAGAAATAGCTTATTCTTATCTTCAAAAATTTCTTCCCTATCAGCCAAAATATCAAAATAGAACAGATCAATGAGTTCCATTTCATCCTCCTCAATAATATCATATTTACCTGAATCTTTTATGGAGATATAGTCTTCTGATGAAAAATCATCATTGATATGGTACTCTTCATTATAAATTTTAATCAGATCGATTTGCTTGAAAAGGGACAATATTTTATCTAAATCAATTTTTTGGTACTTATTTCGCATCTTTAAAATTGGAATGCTCTGAGAAATATCATAAAAAACACAGAAAAAATCTGTGCTTAGCTTGAAGTTAAATCCACAGAATTCAAATATGATATAAACTGGAAAAATTGCTGCCTTTTTATTCTTTATCAATTTTTTTCTAAATACCGATTCCTGAATCTCTTTTAAAAGTTCAGGTAATTCGATTTCAGATTTCTTTAAATTCTAAAACCCCTTTGTCAGGTAGTAAATCTGTAGGTCAAGTGGGTTTTCTTGGTAATTTATATTGAAAGCATATCTTAAAGAATCTGAAAAATCAGAAATGGGCTTATGGATTTTTGAAATTAAAGGAGAACCCATTACTTGTGCCATCTTAAAGACAAAACTCTCTATTTTAGTCTCGAACTTCTTGCTGATTAATCTTTTTTGAAGATCAATACAAAGTACATCTATAATCGCATCTCTCATGTAGGAAAGAGAAACAAATATAAAGAGAGAAGTTATAGACTTATAAATATACGTTACAACCTGAAATCTGTCATATTTCTCAGAGCTAGAAATGCGATATAAATCATCATTTTTATATGTTTTTTTATCAAATAAACATATTCTAGTTAATAACTTCTCATCTAGTGCAATAATATTGAGAATATTTTCCTTAGGGAGGAAGAAGATCATATCATCGACTTTTTTCGATATAAGTAATGAGTGTTCATTGAACTCCACTAATTTTTTTCTAATTTGCTCATCTAAAACACTAAAAACAGTGTCCGTATTCATTATTCAACCTTCAAGCTGAACCCTAATCTCTGTGTAAAGTATTAAAAGATCAGACATTGTTTCTACACTGCTTAATTTAGCAGAGAATATGTTTATATACTCATCTATGAATCTTTCGCCATAAGACTCATCAAGCAGGGTAATTATTTTGATAAGGTTATTAATTTTTTTCAAATTCCTCGCCTTTTGATAAATAAATTCAAAGACATCCTCTATTTTTGGTTTTATCACCTCGACAATCCTGTAGAATGAACTATTTTCCCTAAATAAAAATACTTTTGCGCCTATGATTATTTCTTTATCTACTTTTTTAAGCATCCTTTTAACATCATCATCTTTAACACTCTCAGAGAATGAAAGAAAGTATTCTTTCAAAAATATTTCGTATTTCTTACTCTCATCAGAATAAAATAAAAGGTTCTTAAAAAACTGGACAGCCTGTTTCAGGATCTCTAAATTATATTCTCTACTTGCCCTAGCAAATTTCACTTCATCGATAATAAACTCAGTTATTTGTATGAAATGTTTTTTATAAAACAATCGATAAATGTAGGAGTAGTATAAAGTCCTAATATCAGTAACTTCGTGATTCTGTCTTTCTATGTTAATTTTAATGTAGAATCTTTCAAGATAAGAAAACATGTCCTGAAGTAAAGCATGTGACATGTTAGAATGTAAAGATAACTCATAAAAATTTCTAAGTGATGTTATAACCTTCAAGTTTTTACAATAAGTTTCAAAAGACGACTTAAGTAGTTCGTAAATTACTTCTCCTCTAATATCCTTGCTATCAACTGGAGTAGTACAATGGCTGTAAACAATGTTATATGCGTTAATAAACTCACTGGCACATATACTATCAGGATGATTAAGAGCTCTTAAAGTTATTTCTTCTAACCCTTTTTCATTCATGAGGGTAAACGAATTGAAAATAATATCGAAGAAATTTATAATCTTTTTCCCTTTTTATTTCGGAAATATAAAGAAACGATGGTATAAAACGCTTTTTAAACCTTAAAAATTTAATACGATTTAACTTATCTCAGTCAAATAACTATACTTTATGACTTAGTATTCATGTAAAAAAACCCATTTAAACCCATATTTTTTATAGTGTGCTTTTCATTTTATAGTATCTTTATATTTTCTTTCCAAATACCTTTCCTTAAATTTTTCATTGAAAAAACTTGAATGGTCTTATGTCGAAAGAAGTTGTATAATTTTTTTAAAAAAAGGTTAATTTAGTCTAAATGCATGTTGAGTTTGATTTATGAACAGTTTTTGACATAAATGACAGATATTTACTTTTAATGAGTTCTACGTAATAAAACGTTCCAAATTGTTTTAAAAGCTCTCCTATTCAAAATAAAAAATAAACAAGAACGAATATAATTTAATGAACTATAAAAATCAGAATCCAACGATTAAGTTTTTTATGTACATAAATCTACTTTATAAAACTCAAAAAAACTCTTTTAATGTTATCATTCCTTATACAGCGCTATGTTATTAGGTTAGTATTTAATGAGACCAGATATTCTCAATTATGCTGATATAATAGTATATCCTTCTTTGTTTATTACACTTCCACTATGTTTAAAAACCATACGTGTGTCTATAATATACAATACTCAGCCCAGTTAGATCTTATCCATCTGTCTTAGCAATGCTTTTGGGATTTACATACTTTTAAAAAAATAAAAAAAATGCTATTATGCCCTTGTCTAGACAGATTCAAAGAACTTTCTTAAAAAAATGCCCCTCTATAAACTCTACTCATCGATTTATTCCTGGTGTTTAGATGATAGGTGATTATGAATTGTTTATATATATTCCTCAGCAAATTACTTTTATATCTTAATTCAATTTTTCAATTTTTTTTTTGGAAATGGGGCGCTGGAACCAAAAAGTTTGGGAACCACTGTTTTAAAACGATAATTTTCTTCTATAAAATTAAAGGAAGCTTTATTGTCTTTAAATATTTTTAAAAATAAATCTATTTCTTCGAACATTTTATTCTTTCATGAAAATAATGCCTTTTAAAATGTTTTTAATTGCTTAAAATAAGATGTTTTTTAACACATCATATTGAATATCGCAATATTAAGGTATTTTTTAATACGTTAATGCTTTTGGCGAATTTGACTGCAAATTCTGAGGTTTATTCTCGTCAATGTAATTTTTATAAAACTCATCAAATTTATTTCTCCGTAAACTTTGCTAAAATCATAAAATCATTTTCGTCCACAAAAAATAGTTCGAAAAGCACTACAAAAAAGTATGTGTTAAAAAAATTGGATGCCGATATAAAAAGCGGTATACTAGTGATTATTGCAATCATAAAAAATACTTAAAATATACTTTATTCATATGAAAGCTCGATTGTTCGTGGAAATTGCTGCGAAAGTGCAATCACATACATGTGTGTTAACTTATAATTTAATTGCACATAAAGAATAAAAAGCTTAGAAAATATCACCTACTAACAAATGACCTAGGGATTATCCATATAGCTACGACCAAATTGTTCACTGTGTAATGATCTGGGATGGGGTTATAACTAAATTCAACAAAAAGTACTTGCGTGAGCATGAGATTCAAAACTCGCTTGAATCATATATCCAGTCTGCGATGCTGAAGAAGACCCTTGAGTTAATCTCGATCGAGCGAAGATGAGGGCTGTATCAGGATGGTTAATGTGAGGATGAGATTGAATAAGCTGTAGAGAAGCTAGTTAGGACTTCATGGTGCAAAACAGAGACACATATGTGCCCATAATTATGAAAGTGGTCTAAGTCATATATTTCTTGTTTCGAGATATTTAATGAATTGCATTTGAATAAATTAAGAAATATTTTTACATTATGCGACACTTTAATTTATAATTTTATTAGTCTTAATTAATGGAAATTTACTATAAATATGAAATTTTGTGTGAATTTTATACGATAATATTATTTTTAAAGATTGAATTGACTTAGACCATTTTCAAAATGAACTGAATGTCCTATAAATGACTTAAAGCAATAAAGAACTTTGAGTTTTATTTGAAACAATAATTTGATTGAAATAATTCGTGAACATTTATTACATTTATTAATTATTTTTAAACAGTAATCCATTTTTATCATTATTTCGAGTATTTAAGATTCTTAAAATGTTCCTGAAAAACTGGAGGGATGTACGGTAGTAAACTCATAATATCTTTATGTTTTTCTTCCGATACTGGTCTAATGGTGGCGTATAATGGAAGTAATTTAATATTTCCGTATATTTTTGGTCTTCCTTTTTTAGGTGAAAGATCCAAAACGTGAAATTTAGAATCATCTAAAGATGTTTTATAGAACATTTTATAAGGTTCATTTTTCAAGAATCTCATCCATTGAATTTGTAGCCAAGAGACAGATTCACCCGCGGTAATTTAATAACAGGGTATCTAATTCTGGTCTTTTTAGGTCTTTATTAGCTTAGTTCTAAATTTTAATATTCCACTAAAGTTTAATTATTTCTATTAGTTTAATTATTTATGACTTAGCTTTAATCTAGAATTAATTAAATTTCATATAAAGTTTAACCGCGATTGCTGGCACCTTATTTATCAATAATTCATCACCTTATATTGCCCAATATAAGAGATATTCAACCTCTATGGGACAAAATAGAGTAAGAAAAAATTAATTTAACACTTACTAAACCTAATCTATAATATATACTAATAATTATTCCTAAGAAAAAAAACAAAATAAATATATCATACCATATATTTATACTTAATATTATTATAGGTATAAACTTCTGATAAGTAGATATTAAACCAATTCTAAATCAATTTATATTATAAACTAAATTAACAACTCAATTATAAAAAGGAAATAAACCAATCTTTATTGATAAAGATAAATTATATAAAAATATTCCTATAATATTAATATATATATTATTAAATAAAAAAGTTAAAGAAAGTAAAAATAAAGAAGATCTAAATACTTGAATTAAAAAATATGAACTAATTGATATAAACTTTTGATTTACATTATTTAAACAAATTAAACTTAAAAAAATTAAAGTTGAACATTCTATTAATATTCAACAAAAAATAAATCTTGATCTTATTATAAATAATAAAATAATTAATAATATAAAAAAATAACAAATAATTATAACAATTATATAATATTTTATAGATTAATTAAAAATTAAAAAATTTATTATATTTCAGTGTTAGAGCACAAAAAACTTTTATATTTTTAGAAATAGTTACGAACTATTAAATATAACAATAATATTATAAATAATATATGATTTATCCTATCAAGATAACCCTTTTAATCGGGCATATTGTTAATATACAGAAGAATTATATATTCTATGGTCAGGGTATGAACCTAATAACTTAAAATTAGTTTATCTGTATATAAAATTTAATAAATCTAAATCTAATAAGAAATTTTTCAAATTAATTAAAATAATAAAAATTAAAATTAGATAAAATTTTTTTGATTATATATATCAATGAAACAAAAATTAAAATTCTAGATAATGACTTTATTAATAACTTAAATTCAATAAACAAACTTATAGTAAGAAATTCATGAAAATAAAAATATAAAGAAGACAAATAATAATAATTAATAGGAAAAACTAAAAATAACATAAAAAGACTTAATCAATTAAATCTAATAAAATTATTAGTAGCTGGATCAAATATAGAAAATAAATTTGTTATCATTTATTAAAAAATAAATTTAATTTAAATTTCACTTTTTCTTTTTTAATTACAATTAAATTTAAATAATATCAAATTATAAAAAAAAATAACAATTAAATAAAATAAATAAAATATATAAATACAATCAATTTAAAGGACTTATCTGAGGGATAAAAAATTACAATAAAATATGTAAATTTGAACTGACAGTTCAACGTTATAAATTTAAATAAATTTTTCTTTAGAAGTAATATATCTTACTATAGTTAGATTTAAGAGATCTACGCTTAATTTTCGGCCATCTAAAGATAAATATAAAAAAATTATTTATTAATCTCTATTTATAAAAATTAATCACTTCTTAAAGTATAAGTAATTAGTAACTTCAACAACAATTGGTATAAAACTATGATTTATACCGCAAATTTCAGAACATTGACCACAATATACACCTGAACGTATACAATTTAAAACTAATTGATTTAAACGTCCGGGAATCGCATCAACCTTTAAACCTAAAGTAAGTACTGTTCAAGAATGAATTACATCAACAGATGTAATAATATTACGAATAGAGATCATTATTGGTAAAACTAAACGATGATCAACCTCTAATAAACGATATTCATTGAATATTAAGTCAGAAGTAGATAATATATATGAATCAAATTTAAAATTATATCCTTTATCGAAAAATTCATAACTTCAATATCATTGATGACCAATAGTTTTAAATGAAAAAAAAAACGAATGAATATTTTCAGTAAAATATAAAACCTTTAAAGAAGGTAAAGCCATATCATATAAAATAAATATAGGTAAAATTGTTCAAATTATTTCTAATTCACCCCCATGTAAAAGATAACGTGAAGAAAATTAAATATAAAAAAATAAAATAATAAAATAAATAATTAATGAAACCGTAAAAACTAATATTATTATATTATAATCATATAAAAATAATAATAAAACAGAACAATAAGAATTTGGATCTTGAAAACTAAATATTGATCAAGTTGCGATTTTTAATAAAAATTATATAAATTTTATTTATGAATCTTAAATTCATTGCACTTATCTGCCATATTAAAATCTATTATTTCCTGTTTTTATAAGTAATTAATGGAACTTCATCAAAAGTATGAAAAGATATTGGTCTAATAGAATATAAATTAATTCATTCGATTCAATGTCTACTACATATCTTTACTAAAAAAAATACGCTTACAAATTAATGATTCTCATAAAGAATAAATAATTATAAAATATCTAACTAAGGAAATTAAACTACCTAAAGAAGATAAAACATTTCAACATAAATAAACATCAGGAAAATCACTATAACGTCGAGGTATACCTGATGTGCGCGCCCGTTACTGTCTTTTTACTAACGAGTTTGCACCCGAACGCACTATGCGTTCTTACCCACGTGCAAAGGCGATTACGTGGATTTCGGTCGCTAATTACACGTGGCGACTTCTCTGCCTTTAGAGTAAGAGAAGCCTGATTAGGGTTTTTATGAGTTTTTATTAACAAAAACTATTTCTACACTTTAACAAAAGTATCGCGTTAGTAAGTACTAGGAGAAGGCAAGTTGCCTACTATAAGAATGCTCTGATGTGTCTCGCACGAGATCTTAGCCGTAACTGATCAAAAGACGAACGTCTAAAACGATCTCTGATGACAACGAACTATCGAACGACTGGGTGACGCAATGCATTACGCCGAAGAACGATACGCCGAAAACGAAACGGACAAAGGGCAGTGCATGATCGAGAGTGCGTCAGACCCAGCGAGAAGTTATTCTTTTCCGGACCACCGACGATAGTATACTTTATGCGATAAGAAGGGCGCTTTGGTTTACAAGCGTTGCATCAGTCGGCGACGGACGTCATTGTATATAAAAGTTCGGTCTGACTGTTTCTATGCGACGGATCAGAACCCTTTCATGAGAAAAAATGTGCCGCCGCCTCGCACGTGTTCGCTATAATTAATACGCGTCCGAACACCTGATAAACCTAAGAAATGTTGAGGGAAAACTCCTTGATTGAAAATCGGGAGATGCTTGGAGGATACGACGCTGAAGGGAAAAGCATCATAGTTAATTGATGAACAATATTCCTAGTTTTAAGCAGATAAATTAATTACTAAGATGTGCCTGGGTTGATTCAAATGAAAAAATAAATATATACTTGAATATTGATCGTGAGAAGATCACCAAGACTTTATTTGCTAACAGAGAGGTGTTTGAAACATGCGAATAATATAAATCAACTCTTTGATTTACATTTTAAAACTTTTTAAGCATACTTTTCGGACAAAATGTTATTTTTGTATTAAAACCCTTTTGAAATGAAAATCTACTTTTAAAATATCAATGATCAATTTCTTAAATATCTTCTAAAAAAATGTTTAAATATACTCACAATTATAAATATAAATAAGCAGATTTTTTTGGTGGTAGATATTTTTTTTGGTGATAGATATTTTTTTTGGCGGTGGATATTTTTTTTGGCGGTGGATAACTATAAATAGCCAATTCATGAGCCTCCTTTCGAATTTTGCCAAAAAATCGATTTTTTAACCATAAAAGTAAAAAAAACCATGAAATATAGCGCTTAGCCAAAATCGAAAGCTAAGCACAAATAAAATACTTCTTACAAATGAAAATTGAAGTGATGGATATAATTTGTTATGGATGAAAAGTTCTAATAGAGTTTTTTATAACAAACGGGACCATCTTTCATAGCATAGTTTACAGTAAATGTGGAGAAGAAGCATCATTAAGTCAATCTGCTTTTAATGCGCATGTCATACGAAAGCGATGTTTATAGAGATCATTTAGAGTTAAAAATTCCCTGCCATTTGGCGGCCAAGTTTATGTAGGCTGTTACATTCTATTTATTTACTCTTGAGCGACGTAAATTCAAGTAGTTGTGTTTACACTACGACCTATCGTTATCGATAATTGTGCCCATAATTATGAAAGTGGTCTAAGTCATATATTTCTTGTTTCGAGATATTTAATGAATTGCATTTGAATAAATTAAAAAATATTTTTACATTATGCGACACTTTAATTTATAATTTTATTAGTCTTAATTAATGGAAATTTACTATGAATATGAAATTTTTTGTGAATTTTATACGATAATATTATTTTTAAAGATTGAATTGACTTAGACCATTTTCAAAATGAACTGAATGTCCTATAAATGACTTAAAGCAATAAAGAACTTTGAGTTTTATTTGAAACAATAATTTGATTGAAATAATTCGTGAACATTTATTACATTTATTCATCATTTTTAAACAGTAATCCATTTTTATCATTATTTCGGGTATTTAAGATTCTTAAAATGTTCCTGAAAAACTGGAGGGATGTACGGTAGTAAACTCATAATATCTTTATGTTTTTCTTCCGATACTGGTCTAATGGTGGTGTATAATGGAAGTAATTTAATATTTCCGTATATTTTTGGTCTTCCTTTTTTAGGTGAAAGATCCAAAACGTGAAATTTAGAATCATCTAAAGATGTTTTATAGAACATTTTATAAGGTTCATTTTTCAAGAATCTCATCCATTGAATTTGTAGCCAAGAGACAGATTCACCCGCGGTATTTTTTACTCTTCTTGTTATTGATTCTTCTAGTGATTTCATTAAAATAAAATCCGGCTGCAACATTCGTTTTATCGAAAATGTATTTCTTCTTCTGCACTTTTCTATCAATTCATAATAATGCTCAGGGTTGTATAAGTAATTTGCTTTTTTTATTTTCATTTCTATCAACCCAAAATCACGGTCATTCGGTAGAAAGGAATGACCCGATACCAAAAATTTGTGGTCTACCGTTTCAATATTATTATTTGATGACTGAGCAATTTTCATCCATGTCAATGATACTTTAATGTTCCGATTTTGGCCTGAACAAGCATCACTGTAAGCTATTACGTGTTTTTGAGTAGTTATGTCCTGCATATGCGATAAAATGCATGATGCTACTTCCTGTGCACCTCTTGAAGCTGTAGTTTCATCCCATACGTACATCTTCACATTATCGTCATGGAAATTCTGGAAACCCAAGTTGTATACGTACATATTTCGCTTATAATAGGCTAACGAAACAGACAGTTTAGGATACGGAAGAGCCTTTTGCAAATCAAATGAGAATCCATAATATTCCCTGGAATTTTCTTTTGCTTTTTTCTGGTCCTCTGCAAGTTCCTAGCTCGTTCGGCATTTTGTAAATGTACATCATGATTTTCTCTAAGATGTAATTTCTCTTCCTCATTATTGCATGCTCCGATTTTTTCCTTCGGTGAATCGCATTTTTGGCATGTGTCTTTTCGAGGAGCTTGGAAATTTAAGTTCAATTCTGTATTAAATATTTTTTTGTAGATTCATTCCTTAACAAAGGGTTGGTTATTTTCCTCACATTTCTCTACATATAGACTATACATTTTACGAATATCCAAATCAGGACTCAAATATTTTCGACTAGGAGCATGACGAGCTCTGGTGTAGTGGCTCTCATATGCTGGGAAACTTAAAATATGTTCTCGTACAGCTTTTATTTTAATTTCATCAGTTTTTCGCGAAGATCCAGGCATTTCCCCACGACGATCAGTTCCTGGTGTTTCAGCATTCAGAGCACGAGACAACCGCCCTACAGAAATTTGATAGGTGTCTAAAAAAAAATTCCTGCAAACCGACACGTCTGACTTGTTATTTTTTGACAGAAAATACTTGTAGCTGCATTTTCTCATAGGCCTTTCAAACGTTCTGGGCCGCCTTTGTTTTATTAATTGTTGGTGAACTGTAGTACACAGATACAGATTCTGTGTTCCAAAATCTTTTAATTTCCAGAAAGTATCAAAATTAAATTTTCTTTCATTATATTCTACGCGATCTAAACATTCTTTTGAGCAAAAGCAATCCTTATTTTCAACAATTTTAGCACTCACAAGTTTTGATTTTTTTGTCGTGTATTCTTCGCCATTATTTCTTTTAACTTTTCTAATATTTTGTGCGTAACTACCTTCATTTCTTGCCCGTTTTCTTGTCTTATCTTTTCCTCTCTGCACCATTTCTGGGGTTTCTAAATTTACAAAGAAATCTTCATATGATTCATCTGAAGATGATAACTGCCTTACTCTTTTCCATTTCTTGGAAGTATTACGTGGTCATATATCTGCAGATCACATCGTATTTGAATAATAATTAACATATTCACATAATAAGTACGTTATCATTAACTTACCTGAACCGCTATCTGTTGACATAGTGTTAAAATATATAAATTATTTGTCGCCAGGAATTTTATTAATTCCGAAGTGCCAAACTGAATTGTATGGTTAGATAAACCGGAATGAAGTTATCGTTATTATTAAAATTTGATTGTCATTTATTTTATTATGTAGTTCAGAAACGCGTCAAAGAAGGCCACGTGCCATTTTCAAGTTGTTTATATAATTTATTTAAATTTTCGACTTAGACCACTTTCATAATTAAAACTAAATGAATTCCATATAATGTTGAAATTACAACCACTATCTAATGGTTCATTTTTGACAATTTCGTAAAAATTACATTGAATAAATTTAGTTAAAAATAGTGTGGTATGAAATAACTGATAAACTGAATTTTTTTAAAATTTTGACTTAGACCACTTTCATAATTATGGGCACATATATGGGGAACTGGTACATGACCGTTATCTGCCAGCATAAAAATTTTTAAAGGCCCCCCTTACATGGGAAGAAAGTCGTCAAAAAAAAATTGTCAGAGGGGAAAATATATGGATAGAGGATGAAATATATGATTTAGAAATAAATGAAATCTATATTGAGCCTTTTAATCTCCAGAAGTTGCCTGCGTTTTTTTGGCTCGCCTTGGTGTCATTCGAAACATCGCTTATTGCGATTACTGTCCGAATGGAACAAAGATGAGATTTGTAAAGAGATCATCGAATTCTGATGGATTTATCTGGAATTGTACTAAACCATGTACCTCCTCAAAGTCTATTCGATCAAAAACACTTTTTGATATTTGTAGGCTTAAAATGAAGAAAATTATGAAGATACTCTATAAGTACATTAAGCGACTTCCCTTTTTAGACATAGCCTATGATCTCAAAATGGATCGTAAAACGGCCAGTCTCTATAGTATGATGTGTCGAGATGTCATAATTAGTTACATCACTATTTCTAGTGAAAGAATAGGAGGTCTTGATACTAGTGGTCTTCCGAAAATAGTAGAAATTGATGAGAATTTGTTTTTTTCAGAGCTAAATATAACCGAGGAGATCATACTCTTGGTCAGCGGTATGTCAGTGGCATTGAAAGGGGAACTAAAAAAACGTTCCTTGCCCCTGTTTCGAATAGAAATACAAATACAATCTTGCAGGTAATACAGGACAATGTCTATCCAAATACTATAATAATAACGGACCAATGGCGAGCATATGAGGCCGCTTTAACACGTTGCGTACCGCGTCACCCGTACTTGGGTGATGGGCATGCTTCCGTGGGGTCCGTGTCACCCATATATGGGTGACGCTTTTCTTGTTGCAGTTAAATAAGATTTTCAGTTGCATTTTGAAAACAAATTTAACGCGTTGCGTACCGCGTCACCCATACTTGGGCGAAGGGCATGCTTCCATGGGCCCGTGTCACCCATATACGGGTGACGTTTTCTTGTTGAAGTTAAATAAGACTTTCAGTTGCATTTTGAAAACAAATTTAACACGTTGCGTACCGCGTCACCCATACTTGGGTGATGGGCATGTGTCCGTGGGGCATGTGTCACCCATATACGGGTGACGCTTTTCTTGTTGAAGTTAAATAAGATTTTCAGTTGCATTTTGAAAACAAATTTAACACGTTGCGTACCGCGTCACCCATACTTGCTTGATGGACATGCTTCCGTGGGGCCCGTGTCACCCATATACGGGTGACGCTTTTCTTGTTGAAGTTAAATAAGATTTTCAGTTGCATTTTGAAAACAAATTTAACACGTGGCGTACCGCGTCACCCATACTTGGGTGATGGGCATGCTCCCGAGGGGCCCGTGTCACCCATATACGGGTGACGCCTTTCTTGTTGAATTTAAATAAGATTTTCAGTTGCATTTTGAAAACAAATTTAACACGTTGCGTACCGCGTCACCCATACTTGGGCGAAGGGCATGCTTCCATGGGCCCGTGTCACCCATATACGGGTGACGTTTTTCTTGTTGAAGTTAAATAAGATTTTCAGTTGCATTTTGAAAACAAATTTAACACGTTGCGTACCGCGTCACCCATACTTGGGTGATGGGCATGTGTCCGTGGGGCATGTGTCACCCATATACGGGTGACGCTTTTCTTGTTGAAGTTAAATAAGATTTTCAGTTGCATTTTGAAAACAAATTTAATGGAACAAGTTCTGAAGTATAAATATAGAATATACAGCGTAAAAATATAAAAAAGACACAAATAACACTCTACTTTTTATTAATTTATATAGGATAACATATTATATTATACTATGTCGCATGGAATTCGTTGAAACAGTCCAAGCACATTTGTGGTGATTTTAGGCAATTCAAACAATACGTTGTTGTATTTTTAAGGTTTTTTCTTGCTTGTTAGCGTTCGACCATTCCAGGGAAAGCGATAAACGTTTCCAAATCCAAAATAAGCTACTTACCAATAAGATTATTTCGGAACAAAACAATGTATCAATTACATAGGTCGATAGCACTGTAAATGTAAATAATCGACAATGCATGGATCTACTCGAGTTACATTGTTGGTTTTCCCGCATATCTCTCCGCTATCGTTCTAGTGCGCTGAGATAAAAACTTGGGCCGGTAGGAAACAAAACGTAATCACGCTTGGTACGCAACGTGTTAAAACATTTCACGCCGGTGTGTACCACACGTTGTTCACAATACCGTTACAAATGCCATGTATAAAAACTTCTGGGTCAGCGTACTAAACTCGGTAAATTTGTAATTTTTAACCTTAAACGGACAAAATGTAGGTGGAAGTCCCCCTGCATATGTTAAAGGTTAACACTTAATCTGTTAGAGAAGGACATCAAGTCTTCTTTTTAACTTGAATTTTGCTCTATAAAAAACCTCGGTAGGTTAAGTGTTATATATGTAAACTTGAAACAATCAAAATATAACTTTTTTTATGAAAAATAAACTGTAGGAACATTTTATTATATTACGAAACTACTAAACATATTTGCAAAATTTGCTTTGTCCTGATATCTCGCAATATCAAAAAAATCGCGTTCGTTAAAGATAAATCATTTTTTTACAATTTAATAGTATGAAAAACGTTACGGAGGCGCTTTTAAATTTTTTTACAGAGCCCGTTGAATGTATTTTAACATGGATGCTTAAAACTAAGCATTTTAACGCGGCTTACTTTTAAAATTTATTGAATAAAACGTTGAGGAGGCGTTTTTAATTTCTTTTTATAGAGCCAGTTGAATGTATTTTAACATGGGTGTATAAAACTAAACATTTTAACGGGGCCGACCTTTAAAATTTATTGAATAAAACTTTTTTATCATATATTTAGTGTTAAGGTACAGTTATTATATTTTGAAATTCAACAAAATCTTCAATTAATCATTTAACTATTTTGTATAGTACAAAAGAGCAATAAAGATGACTCTAATGTGTCACATGTTGCTTATTTTTGTTCTAGATCAGGGGTGGGCAAAGTGCGGCCCGTATGTTTCTTCGAATTTTTAATTAACTAGAATAAATGCATTATTTCAACCTAGCGGCCCTCAAAACAAATTAAAAGTTTATATAATTAACAGTGGTTAAACAAAATACACATTTATAAAATCAAACACAATTTTTAACAAAATAAATGATTGATAATACTTCATGGGTCACGCATATAAGTTTTTGTTTTACAATTAAAAACGTTTTTCTTATTAATTTAAATCAAAGGTAATTTCAATGATAAAAATAAAATTCAAATGCAACGAGTTTTCATTTTTGGATTGAATGACAAATGATTTTCTTATGATAATGTTTTTTTTTTTAAAATTAGTGAATTCACTAATCAATTATACACTTAACCTTGAAATCAATGCAATATATACAATACTGATATTATTTTTTCAAGGTCTTTTTGTAAAAAAATGTATTAAACCCCTCTTCTTCTTGTTTCCCCTAAAAAATAGACAAACATTGCTACTTTTTTAAAAAAACGTTCATCCCAATTTCGCTACATGGTTTTTTCTCCCCTGTATCGTACATATATGAACCCACTCAATATATGTATGTATATTATTTTTATATTATAAAATATGTGTATTTTATAAATCTTTGAAGTTTGATTACTTATCATTTTATTGCAAATATATTAAAATTTATATATATCTATCTATATATAATAAAATTATATATATCTATCTATATATCTATCTATATATATTTACAAAGAAAACTTTTTTAAGAAATTTTATAGATATTTCCATTTGTTTCCAATTTCAAAAATTTTGAACTAAAAAACAATTTTAAGTAATAAAAGACACTATTTCATAATATTTATAGCATAATTTGTTTACGATTTATTTATACTTAATAATTGATAATATTTTTAAATTTATTTTTGTATTAAACTAGAATTACATATTAGGAAGCAAAATATTAAGATATAACAAATTAAACGTAGGATATCATTTAAAAAGTTTAAAATTGCACATCTCATATTAAAAACTGCTTTTTCAAATGTTACCTGTCATATAAAAACACATTTACCGAGGCATGTCACATGGGTTTGTGAAGTATTGTAAAAATACCATATATAGAAAATCTCCCCAGGTGAACGTGATAATTTATATTATATTTTTCCCACTAAAAAGCATAGTTCTCTATTAAATAAATGAAAAACATTTTTAAGATTCCTCGAAATTACAAGCTGTAAAGTTTAAAAAAAAATATATGTAATAGGCAATTTTAAAAAGATTATACATATTAAAAAAATCGAAAATTTCATATTCGATCCATAGATAACAAATTTTACCGGGGTATTCTATATTTAACAAATGGATACAGCGTTAAAAACAAATCCAACAATTTTTATTAAACCTGCATAACTATAGACGGCTCAATCCTATTATAGGCCGTTATAAAAAAAATAGGCCGTTATGAAAAAATGGGTAAATTTTTATAAAAATAAAAAAGCAAGTGAAGGTAACACACAGATGGTGAAATATAGTAAAAAAAGATATAACTAAATATTAAGGTATGTTTTTCATTTTTTTAAACAGTTCATTACTCTTAAAGACGGAGTTTAAGATTATTTATAAAATATTGGAAAAAACGTTTTTAAAATCAAAAAATTTAATCGATAAAGCTCTGATTTTTTAAAAAAATAATTAAGTTGTTAAACCGCCTATCCCTCTTATACTTCCTCTTGAGTATGAATTCAAATAAATAACCCTCTAAATGATCGGCGTTGGTTCCAAGCTGTTTCTTAAGTATTCTTTTAGCATGTAACCAACATTTTCCTATATTCTGAGTATGAATGTTAGAATTAGATGGATTAACAAAGTTGTGAGAATGATTGATCGTATAATGACTAAACCCTGGATTATCAGACGGGATTCTATAAGATGCCCAGCAATCTGAAATGATGGTCGAGTCTGGAGCAATATAGGTATTTATAAGGGAAATCAACTTATTGGCACTTCGATCAGGTATTAGTATGAGCATGCAATTGTCAGTGCCCCTCTCGATAGTACCAAATACCCACTTTGTCTCTCTAAAACGGCCTCTATTATACTTTCTTTTGAAAAAAAGCGATCCGTCGATTTCCACAATTCGACTAACTCCTCTTTCATCTATTCCACCAATAGCATGCCCATTTTCTATCAGTCCATATTGTATTATTTCTCTCAAATTTAAACACCATGATGGTACAGTATTCTTATTAAGATCTAATTCATCAGCAATAAAACACTTTAGGGCGTCGTTGCACCAATATTTTAAAAATAAAAGATAAGCGTAAATGCCTGTTTTTGATCCACTGGAAATAGAATGGTGCCTAATAGATAGTTCGGTCCATCAAAGAAGGTTACAGGACCAAGTAAATTCTATATATATAAAAAGTGAACTCAGAAAATTCAAAAAAAAATATAACCCCTCTTTGTGAAAAATCAAAAAAAAATTCTATAAAAAAAACACTAGATTAGTAAGGGGACACATAGCAGCATAAAAATGTTTATTTGGCTTTGTTAAACAACTTTTTTATTTTTCTCCTTCTTTTTGAGCAGCCTATATTTTTTTTTACTTTTTCAAAAAAAAAAAAAAATACTCCTTTCTGGTGTAAAAAAATAAGCACAAATTTTGATTGAGCAGAAAGAAAAAATTTTGAAATACACTTAAAACACGAAAATGTCCTTAAAATAGGAGTAAAAGCGTAGAAACAGTTTTTTTTGTCTTAAAACACTAAAACTTTATTATAATAATTTTTTTAGAGACATTATTAGAACTGTATGCACATTAATTTTAAGAATATCATACTGTAAAAAAAATTATGATTTTTAAGTTTAAAAGAGTGTTTTTCAATACTTTTTTTTTCTCTAGAATTTTTTATTTTTTTTCTAGAAAATTTTGAGTATAAAAATAATAGAAAAAATTACCCCTATGTTGGACGACAAAATTAGCAAAAAAATGTTTAGTCTAAAGAAGAGGAAGGGAGACGAAACTGTACAGAAGGTGCACAACATCAATGAAACTGTCCAATTAAGACAAGATGCAATAGATAATGAGTGTGGCACCTCGGCTTTTCAAAATCCTTCTGTTAACAGTTCTCTTCTTCTTCGTCGCCACGCTCGCATTATGTTAGATAATTCTGCATCGAACAATTTACACAGTTTCCAACAGACTAATTCTGGACGTGCTGTCCATTCTGTAAACATAGAAAAAAATAAAAAAAAACAAAAAAAATGCGGTTGACGCTGCCGAAGTGTTCTCATTTGGTTTGAAGGGAACTAAAAATAAAAAAAACAATATAAAAGAGTGCGGAGGCTATGCCAAAATTTTTGATAACAGCGATGTTATCAACAAAAGTGAAAAAAATGTTCAAAACTCTGCCGCAGGCTATACCAAAATTGGACAAGATAGTTCCAACAGTGTTCTTGATCCAAATTTAATTCAAAATACATGGGGAGACTATGTCAAAAATGATGTAGTTTAAAATAATGTTGTTGAGGAGCACACATGTGGTCAACTTAACAATGTATGCTGTCATGATGTGAAGCTTTCATGACTTTTAATTTGCTTATTTACTTTTCTTTTCTCTTTAATTAATTTATGTTTATATTTTAATTTATTAATGTAAACAATGACGTCATCAATATATCATTTTTAAAACGCGTCTTTGTTTATATGATAAATTAAAAATAAAGCATAAGTAGTGAATTTTTTTAATAAACATGGGTTCTTTCAACTTTGAATATTCAAAACACGACATATGCAAATATTGTAAAGGTCTATATTTTTCAGATGAGGCTAATACAAGAGGCGAATTTAAAAACTGCTGCCACTTTGGAAAGGTAAAGTTACAACAAAGACAAGACTATCCTGATTATCTTAGGAGTATGTTTAATAATTCCAACTTTAAAAATAACATTAGATCTTATAACAGCGCTTTATCATTTGCATCCATGGGTGCACAAATTCAGACAATCACTAATGGACCGTACTGTTTTAAAATACATGGACAAGTATATCACAATACATACAATGTAGGTAGTGAAAATATCAATAATGGTAAATACTCACAACTATATGTCATAGACACAAGTGAAGCATGTGATATAAGACTCAATAATGTAGCAAATAAAGACTGTAACAAAACTGTTATGGAAAATATTGATAGAGAAATCAGAGGTATTAACCCATATGCGAAAATATACAAAACAATGGCAATGTTAGAAAAGGAGCACAGACAAAAAGGTACATTTAAAGACAACATATCAATGGTATTTAATGCAGACATATCCAGAAATGCTAAGAGGTAAAATACTCCAACTGCTAACGAAATAGCTATGGTATTTACAGATCCAAATGGCGAACCACCATTCAAAAGGGACATCAAGGTTTATGCTAAAAAATCAACTAATGATAATATAAGTCTTAATATTCTTAGCCCTCATATTGATCCTACGACATATGTTCTATTTTATCCTGATGGTGAATCCGGTTGGCAACCAAATTTATATCTTCCAACATACCATAACACAATGCACAAAGTATCTATGTTACAATACAAAGTAGCACAAATAGCTATCAGACATAACGAATTTAATCCTGTTTTAAATGGTGGTAAATTATTCCAACAATGGATAACCGACTCATACCTTCAAGTTGAAGCTAACAATCTCAACTATTTTAGACAAAATCAAAAAAGTCTTAGAATTGAACAATATAAAGGACTTATTGACTATCTAAACATGGACAATAATGAAAACATTGGTAGACCTGTTATCTTACCATCAACCTTCCAAGGATCACCAAGAAACATGAGAGAACGCTATCATGATGCTATGGCAATTGTGACTAAGTACGGTAAACCCGACTTATTTATAACAATGACATGTAATCCAAATTGGAAAGAGATAAGAGAAAATTTATTTTCAGGACAGCAGCCATGTAATAGACCAGACTTAATTGCAAGAGTATTTAAGCTTAAACTCAATGCATTATTTAACGATATAATTAAAAATAAAGTATTTGGTGAAGTGTTAGCACACGTATACACAATTGAATTTCAGAAAAGGGGTTTACCACATGCACATATACTCATTATACTTAAGGAAAAAATAGATTCGGTAGAAAAAATTGATAGAATTGTTTCTGCGGAGATACCAATCCATAATGATACTTTAAAAAGCTCAGTACTTAAACACATGATACACGGTCCCTGTGGATATTCTAATCCCAATGCGCCATGTATGGAAAACGATGTATGCACTAAAGAATTTCCAAAGGATATAAACAATAATACTAGAATTACTGATGGCTATCCAGTATATAGAAGGAGGTATATGTCAAGTATCCAACATAAGAATTTCGCAGTTAATAACACACACGTCGTACCATACAATAAGTATCTCTTACAAAGATACAATTGCCACATCAATGTTGAGGTATGCACATCTATTAAAAGTGTTAAATGTATATTCAAGTACATGTATAAGGGTTATGATTGCGCAAGTATGTACAATAATAATGAGATCAACCAATATATTAATACAAGGTATATTGCAGCACCAGAAGCTATGTGGAGACTACTTGAATACAGAATGCACGATAAATCTCATAATATTATAAGACTGCCTGTTCATTTGCCAAGAGAACAAATGATAATATTTGAAGAAGGTCACGAGAGAGATGCAGCTCTAAATGAATCATTACAGAAAACACAGTTATTAGCTTGGTTCAAATTGAATCAGGTCGATGAGGAAGCAAGGGACTATCTATATACTGAAATACCATTACACTATGTTTATACCAAAGGCGAATGGAAGTAGAGGCAAAGATGTCAAGCGAAAGTTATAACCAGGTTATACTCGGTAAGCCCAAATGAAAAGGAAAGATTCTATCTTAGGATCCTTCTACTTAATGTTAAAGGTGCAACATCTTATGATGACTTGAAAACATTTAA
>JAWWQZ010000106.1:0-23935 GCA_033815515.1 Cryptocheilus praepositus
TTGCTACACTTGATCCAGCGATGCTCCAACTTCTTCAACCCGTCTGAAAAATACGTTTTCTGGAGATCTGCAAAGTAGGCCTCCGTGGCGGCGATAACCTCCTCATTCGACTCAAATTTCTGTCCAGCGAGTGACTTTTTCAAGTTTGGGAAGAAAAAGAAGTCACACGGGGCCAAATGTGGAGAATACGGTGGATGGGGCAGCTGTTCGTAGCCTAATTCAACGAATTTGACTGTGACTTGGGCAGAGGTGTGAGCCGGTGCGTTATCGTGGTGAAAGAGCACTTTTTTCTTTGCCAAATGGGGCCGTTTTTTCCTTAATTCGGCGTCGAATCGGCTCAATAATTCGGCATAGTACAGCCCTGTGACTGTTTTGCCCTTCTCCAGGTAGTCTATGTAGATCACACCTTGTGAATCCCAGAAAACGGTGGCCATCACCTTTCCGGCCGATAGGACAGTCTTCGCCTTCTTCGGAGCACATTCGCCGGGCGCAGTCCACTGTTTCGACTGTTCCTTGGTCTCTAGTGTGTACCAGTGGATCCACGTTTCGTCGACAGTCACAAAACAACGTAGAAACTCTTTCGGATTGCGCTTAAACAGTGTCAAACACTGCTCTGAAACCGTCTCACGGATGCGCTTGTTATCCGGAGTGGGCAAACGCGGCACCCATCGAGCAGAAAGCTTTCTCATGCCCAATATTTCATCCAGGATATGCCCAGATTTCATCGCTGAATCAAGTGTATCGACTTAAAAGGAGACTATGTTGAAAAATAAATCGTCAATTTTTCAAAATTTTCGTTTTTCTTTTGTAGGCTAAGTACTTATCGGACTGCCCTCGTACAGTTAATATTTACTAATAACCTCTTATATAACTGTAAATAACATAAAAAATATTAAAAATTAATTTTAAACAAATTTCTTTACATATTTGTTATTTTTTCACAATGCAGTCATTTTGACTGTTTTTCGGCAATATAGGTATACACGAAATCTCGGGCAATCTAGTGTTAAATAAATGTATATTAGGTTACTATGCCCGATATTCAGTCTAGTAAGATAAATTTGATCTGCTCTAAAGACAAGAATAGCTGGCTTTGGTTCAAATATGTCCTTCCTGTTTTTTTTTTAATCAATGTATCAAAATTTGTTCACTGTTTATTTTAAAGTGTTTTAATAAGTCTTTTATGCAGGCTATTATTATGCCCTTGTGACACATGGATAGTTATGATGGGACTACTAGTTTTGCAGCTTTTTCTGTGTGTTCATCTGCTATCTCGTTTTGTGTATATTTACATGGGGTGGAGTCTGTTGGAAAATAATGCCTTTTATGTCAGTGATGATACTTTTTCTATTGTGTTTATTGGCTGTTGAAAGAATTTTCAGTGCGCAGTTTAGACTCAATTATTTTCTTCTACATTCATCTATGGGCAGTTAAGCTTCACATAGAATGTTTCTTATTAGATTGCTTCGAAAAGTTCCTGTTACAAGTCTTGTTGCTGTGTTATTTTTGGAGGAGAGCATGTCTAGTGCTTTTAGTTTAGCTGAGCCCTATACTATCGATCACTACTGATACCCATATTTTTTATGCTAATACCTTTGCAACACCAAGTCTTTCTGTGCATTCATTTTTTAATATTCTTTCATGGCTATTCTGAATTAGTTAAAGGCTCAGCCTAGTATTTTTTGGTCTTGGGTTTGGAGTACATGACTGTTCAGGCAAGGATTTATTTTCAGTGTTTTTCATTTGTCTTGAAAATATTACAATTGGGTTTTTGAACTGATTTAAGGTCAGTTACAGTAATTTATTATGCGGTGGTATTCTTTCCTGATGTGTAAATCATTGTGTCGTTGGAAAACATGATACATTTTACAAGGTTAGGTATTTCGCAGCCTATATCATTCATGGCAATTAGGAACACATTTAGGTACCATGTTAATGTTTTATTTATTATTTCTCCAAGCAATTTGCATAGACAGCTCGTTAAGACTACTGGTCTACATCCTTCTGCGATACTTTTGTTCTTTTCCCCGTTTGAGATTCTATAGTAATCCCGTGCTATTTGTCGGACAAGCCATATTTGAGGAAATATAATTATACAGGGTGCGGCGCCAAAATCCGGATAAAATTCAATTTAAATTTCCCGTCGTTCTATACCACTTGGAGTTGTCGCTATTGGCAACCAAATAATTTGAAGCATGTAATAAACATTCATAACCTCGAAACTGTAACTATGTTAACCCTTTGCACTCCGAACCATTTCTCCATGCACCCCACATATTATTTAGTATAGTTTTGGAACCAAGTAACGTATTATAATGATATTGAACTTAAGTGAATTAGTTGACATCGAGAAATATATATTTGCAAAAAGTCAATATTTTATTTTGTTATAATCTTGTACAGCGTGATAAATTTTAAAACACTCCCCAGTATGCATTGCGGGGTGATTTATGCACATTTGACAATAATAAGTCGTTCGACGTCTGCCACCAGGTGTTTTTCTGTCAAAACAAACAGTGCAATCCCGTTTTCTTTGTTCCACATGGGTTTTAAGGCCTATGGAGATTAACACGTTGTTTGCCGAGCATATTTTACTACATTAGAATCGCAATGACACGAAATACTGCAGAATCTCGTTGAATTGTCGAAAATGAATATAATGGTTAAGCATTGGAGGCCGAAGGTTTGAATTACTGTTCTAATGCGAACGACATTTATAAAATTGCAAATGCGACTAATTTCCAGTTTTTTTGCATTTATAATGAATCATTTTGCGCCGGTCATCGGCGACCACCACGGCATTCAACGTGTTAAAATTTTCAAGGTCCGGTGGTTTGTGCGTCGTAACAAAACCCGCTGACATTTTTTTTATATATCTTAGTAATTTTACTATATTTTGATTTGATTTCTCATGCCATTTCAAGGGAAAACTTCAGGCAAACGTACACGTCTCAAAAAATTGCGCTGGAATAAGTTAATTCCCTGTAATCTCTAACAAACTTTAATGTCCCCTGAGAGGCGACAGCGGAGTGCAAAGTGTTAAACCTGTGTGCAGAGTATAATCGAAGAGCCGCGATTATCAAAAGTATTCGCGCTGGGCGCTCAGCGACAGAAATGATTCGATTCTTCGGATAGCCAATATCGACTGTGTTTGATGTTGTCGCGAGATATAACGAGTCTGAGAAGTCCAGCGAAGGTTTTGCAACACTGGCCAGGAAAACTCAATCGAAGGAGCGCGTTGGTTAGGACGCCCAAAATCATTCAACGGGCTCAGGAGCTCATTTTTGAGGATCCAGGGCAGTCGATCCGAAAATTGTCGTCGATTTAAGGTGTAAGCGAAAAAAACATGCGTCGAATCTAGGAGGAGGACCTCCGCTACAAGTCTTATGCGATAAAAGTGAGACAGATGCTTTCCGAAGCTGCCAGCTTGTTGGTGACCCTTTCAATCACGCTCCATACATAATAGTCCAAAGGATTTAACACTAGATTGCCCGAGATTTCTTGTATACCTATATTGCCCAAAAACAGTCAAAATGACTACATTGTGAAAAAATAACAAATATGTAAAGAAATTTGTTTAAAATTAATTTTTAATATTTTTTATGTTATTTACAGTTATATAACAGGTTATTAGTAAGTATTAACTGTACATATTGACTGTTTTCAATGAACTTAACCCATATTTCCGAAAGCAAGGCAAATTTATTTGATTGTAGGCGCCTACTGCATTCGGTTCTTTCGTCAATATGAATAAATCGTAGGATTTGCTTGAACTTTTCTCTGGCCATAGTTTTTCTAAAAGATTCGGGACCCCACTTCGCTGACCATAAATAACTCAATTTAAAATTTGTTGCCTCGTAAGCTCCACGAGCATATAGAATCCCAATAAATGCACGTATTTCCGGTAATGATATTGTCCAACCGTTCCGCAAAATTCGGCGACATTCTTCTGTGCACTTTCTTATATGTTTGATAATATAGTTATCTATTATCGACGATAATGCACTGATAAGATTATCTGCCACAATGTTCCTTTTTGCGTAGCCTGTTGGCCCGTTCACACTCTTGAAAATACAAGCAGATGGTATCCTTCCAGGAATACCACCTTCGTCAATTTTTGTCCACACAGTACCATCAGCAGCTGTTTCAACCTCCTGAAACGTATTTTCAGTTTCTTCATCAGAATCTGAACTAGTTAACACCCTACACTTTTCCTGGGCATATTGATGACACTTTCATTTTCATCATTGGTGATCGACTCCTCATCACTATCTTCAGCGTCAGATGTTTCACTTTGAATATAATCCGCTTCATCTTCAGATGATAGTTTAGAATTTGTTGCATTTGATTCTATATTGGAGCACTCTTCACTTATGTTCGTTAGCTTTTCCAAGAACTCATTTCTGTTCGACATTTTTTTCATAAAGTTAGGGCGCAAAAGAAATAAAATAAACAACTTGTTAGAACAACACTTTATAAAGATTCGAATAACTAGTACTACTTTAGCTTATTGAGCAACTGACACTTATCAAGTATACGCCCAAATCGACAATTTATCATGCATCATATTTCAATACAAAGCCGGACAGGTCATATTAGAAATTTACTCAATTCAATAAACAAAAATCTTTTGATTATTTAAAATTTACCAAGCAGTCAAAATGACTGCTTCTGGGCAATAGGTATAACACACATATATATACGGAAATAAAGGAGGGCGGAAGTAACTACAATTATTCATAAACCCATTTATATGTTATAGAAAAAGTCACCAAATTCTAAGAAATTGTGTCATCAATTTCATAATTGTTTTTCTAATTGAAATTAAAAAACAGTCAAAATGACTGCCTTGGGCAATCTAGTGTTAAATCTGGGCTGTTGGGAGGCCAAAATTCTTTAGACTAAAACATGTCGACGTTGTCCGATAACCAATTTTGCACCAAATGACTTGTGTGCGCGGGCGCACCGTCTTGTTGGAACACATACATAAGACTTGTAGTTAAATTGAATTTTGTCAGGATTTTGGTGCCGCACCCTGTATATATCTTAATTTTCTCCATACGGTGTTTGGTTCTATTTTTATGGTGATGATGTATATATACACAGGTATATACAGTCTCTGTGGTGGTTTTTTGGTTTCTCTGTTTACTGTTTTGGCTATAGCTTTGTATCTATTGTAGTGTATTTCATTTTTTGTGGCTCTTGCGATTGACTTAAACGTTGCATTGAAAATTGAGAGTTGTTCTTCGAAACTTGGGATTATTTCGTTTATTTTGTTGGGTGATACTTCTTCAGCTCCTTTAAACTGTTTACATGTTCCCTAATGTGCGATTTATATAGATCCCAATTTGCCGTATTGTACTTTCAGGCAGTAGAAAAAACTGGAATATTTGTTGACTACTTTTCTATATTTATTTTAATTGGAAAATGATTATTCTTGTACAAATCGTTGTACGTGTTCTGTTTGGCGGTGTATGTTATACTGTGCTCGCATATACTTAGACCCATTGAACTGTAGGCAGCGTTTCTGACAGCATAATGTGCTAGTGGTAGACAGTTCTCTTCTGTGAATGTAGTTTTTCACGTACACTTTCAATTGTTTTTCCACGAGTGTCTGTTGTGTTGGAACCCCCTGTCAAGTCATGGCACTTCAGACCTCCGAGAAGAATGAATGCTCTGGGTAGTTGGTTTATTAAACCAAATAGGTCACATTTTTGCAGTTTCTGACTATTAGGCAAGCAGAGATTGCATATAGCACTTTTTTAAACGCTGCCGCTGCGCCTTCAGTCGCAGGAGATACACTTAGTCCGATTTCTAAAGTGAACGTCAACATTTTGTATGTTTTTTGAATCTACCGTTTTTAAAATTTGTTTCTTAAATACGCAATATATATGGTATTTCGCAATTTATTATTTTTTCCAGATATTCATATTGATAAAACAGACCATTTATATTTCATCGTAAAATGTTATTGAACATAGTTTTCAAATCTTATTTGTTTTCCAAGAAATATTTATGCATTTGCAGATGGTTCAATTTCGAAGCCTAAGGAGCTTCGTGTTTAGGTTCCCTTTCTGTCTTTCTCACTTTGGCAATTAAATTAGTGAAAGGGCTTTTAAGAGTGTAACCACCTGCATGAAGAGTCAAATGGTTTTAGATAAATTGTAGGAGGTCCCCTATATTACTGACGCATTTTGTTGCTATGTCATTAAGGTCAGGCATATCTCTTGTTCTCCCAAAAAGTTTTTTTAATTGGTTGTAGTTTAATAATCGATTGGGTTCTTCAAGGAAGTCTTTGATTGGGACCCGTATCTCTTCAAGTGGCTTTTAATTTTCCGGTCTTTTGTTTGTTAAAGTATTTTCGTTTCTTGGGTTTTTTAAATTGGAGCCCCCACTTTTCGTAACATCTGAATCTCATGAACATATTAAGGATCGTTTTTCTTTTTGCGCTCTCAAAGTTTCATTTTGGGGTTCTCACAAGTGTATCGGTTGTACAGAAAAGTTAGTACGAAAGTCCGCATCAAATTTTGTTTCGTTTAATACTTTTGGATAGTACACTGTATTTTTGCGAATTATTTATATAACTTTACTGTCTTCTAATAATGACACGTCATTTTTTTCTTTCGCTGGGTTCGTTTGGTTAATATCGTTTTCAATGTTTGACTGTTTTTGGTCTTTGTAGGGAAGCAAGAACGCAACCAGGCACGAGAATAAAATAACAATTGGTGGAGAAACAGAGGGTCTGCATGTTATGTACCATATACATTTATTTATTTATTTACTTATTTCATAGCACGCATAGTCGTATTTAAACATTTTTACATATTCTCGTTTCCTTCAGTTGCCTAAACTATACCCAGATATTCCCTTATCAATTGAACCTTCGTCACGCCTGATCCCAGTTCTTCCATGAAATTCGTGGAAGTCTCAAACCAGGCAAATAACAGTGGGATCTTAGTTCCATCCAAAGTCTGGAATGGTTGTACTTTTAGAGTCGTTCGAGATATTTCGCGAAGGCCGTTTTTATATCGCATTATTTCGCTATTCTGTAAAGAAAAGGTAATTGCTGGATTAGTTTTTGAATTTCCGTACTCACATGTTTTCGAGTGGTCGTTTGTAGAAAGATTCGTTAAAGTTTGGGTTTTTTATTTCTAAGGTACGACAAACGACCTGTTAAACTTGCCGGCAATTATCTATTTTGAACGCATATCATAAGCACTCAGCGTTTTTTAGAAGTAAATATTGGTTTCCAAATGCAATTTTTGGGATGAGCGGGTGATTAAGCGATGATTCCTCTTTCGTAAGACAATTATTTTAGTCCCTAATTTAGCTTATTTGCTTATTTATATGTTAAGTTTGTTAGGAAGGGGATTCATTGTTTGTTATGTATGCTCAAAATGGCAGACTAAGGGAGATTAAACGATATATCAAAAATAGAATAAATGTCCAGAAAAACAATATAGTCAAGAACTCAATTGAACTCACTGCCCTGACTACGCATAAAACTCAGTTGGACCATTATTTTAGTTACAGCTCGACCCCTTTTCATGCGTTGCTTTGTTACGCGATCAGCTCTTACGAGGTTTTATTTATACATTCTACTTACACTTACGCTACTTGCTACTGGATGTGTTTCAGGACAATGTAAAGGCAACACGGCTCGGCTGAACAGTTAATCGGAAAAGGGTAATTAGAAGATATTTGAAATATTTATATAGAAAACACTATTTTTATAACATTTTCTGTGATTTAAATAGTGTACGCTTTTGTAACTGTACTCCGTAAGACGGCTTAAACAGCCATACCAGGTTGCTCAATAAGTTTTGTCGTTCGATAAGAAAAACACAATGTTATGGTTCAAAATACACTTTATTATTCAGTATAATCTCCCTGAACATTAATGCACTTGCTCCAACGATCCTCCAATCTGTGGATCCCATCCCTGAAGTGAGATTCCGGAAGGTCTGCAAAATACGCTTCAACAGCCGTTATGATCTCTTCATTTGACGAAAAACGCTTGCCACGCATAAATTTTTTGAGTTCTGGAAACAAATGGAAGTCGCTGGGGGCCAAATCTGGTGAATACGGCGGATGCTCCAACAATTCGAACTTTAATTCATGTATTTTAGCCATTGTCAAAATGCTCTTGTGACACGGTGCGTTGTCCTGATGAAAAAGGATTTTTTCTTCTGCAAACCGGGTCTTTTTTCACGATTTTTTTCCTTCAACTGGTCCAAAAGGTTGCAATAATATTCAGAATTAATTGTTTTACCAGTTTGCAAGTAATCCACAAATAAAATTCCTTTCGCATCCGAAAAAACTGATGCCAGAACCTTCTTGGCCGATTTCTGGACACGAACTCGTTTCGAAGCCGAACAACCAGGTTCACACCACTCTTTAGCCTCTTGTTTTGATTTAGGATCATGGTGATAGACCCAAGTCTCATCCATAGTGATGAATCGACGCACAAAATCCACTTTATCCTTTTTAAAACGCTCCAAATGTTGTTGAGAAAGTCGCATTCGAATGTGTTTTTGTTCAATTGTTAGCGAATGCGGCACCCATTGTGCACACAGCTTTTTAAAACTCAAAATTTCATTTAAAATATGACTCACACTGCCTAATGAGATGTGTAGAGCCTCTACTAAATCCCTCTCAGTCAATCGACGATCTTCCAAAACCATATCCTGTACTTTGGCTACGATTTCTGGTGTTGATGCGGTTTTTGGACGTCCTTCACGTGGATCGTCTTCAAGGCTTGTACAACCACGTTTAAATTCAGGAACCCATCTTTCTACTGTTCTAATTGAAGGTGAACGTTCATTATACACTCTTAACATTCGTTCGTGAATTTCTTTTGGTGCTACACCTTCCAAAAATAAGAATTTTATCACTGCACGATATTCAATTTTTTCCATTGTCGAAAATACTGTGACACGGCGACACTAAATGGCTTGTAAACAAAGAAGGAATTGTCTGATTGAAATGAACCTTCACATACGTCGATAAGAAGAGTGAACCAACAAAACAAAAACAAATTTGGACTAGTAGCAACGCCCTCAACAAAACAAAACAAAACTTATTGAACAACCTGGTATATGTAAGAATAAGTAAAACATGTACATACAGCAACATTTCTCAATAAATCTCCTTTGGTGTATTTTGATATACATACGTATTTCAAAATATGCTTGTTAAATAAAACACTTTAACTGGATGCATCTTCATACTTTGAATCGATTTTTGTGGATTTCTACTTTTCCCTGTTTGCACGCTTTCGTTATTTTACACGGTATTCATCTACCACGCACAAACGATGGATGGGTACAATAAAGCCGAAATCCTATAAATGCAAAGAAATTACGGAAAAAGATCCATAGAAGTTGATAAAGTTCATATTAAACAAGGAAACTATAAACTCTCAAACAGATAAACAAAATCTGCTATAATAACTATCGGGTAGGTACATACCACTGAGAAAAATAATAAATGCAAAGATGAAAATTTCACCAGACGGTGGTCACTATGTCAATACACACTATGCCGTCAGGAATACATAATTCAACTCAACCCAAAATCGGCTAATTTTCAATTGGGACTGAAATTCTATGATTGACATAAGAAAACATTACATTGAAAAGGAAAAAAGGATATAGAAAACATACGCACTTCTGACAATACAAGTAAAAGATTTCTGGAAGGCGGAACTGTAGGTGATTTAAATTAAACATCAGCAATAACCAGAAAAGTCCTACAATAGGAACAGAAGAACAAATAAAATAATCAAAATACGTGTAATAATGGTAAATATCACCACTGACAACCAAAATATTTGTCCTTGTTGAAGGTGAATGTAAAATAAGGTATATATGAAATAGTGATTGAAGTTAAATCATCATTTTTTAATTTTTCAGAATGTATACTCTGTATACGTTGATAGATTTTTTAACATAGGTACTAGAATTAATTATATTTATATACTTGAAACTACGTTTGAAAGTTCCTGTGCACATGCATCAGTTTTCTTTTATATTGTCTCTATGACTATAACATTGCATATCCGTGTGTAAAAGTAACAGTTATCGTTACTCTCGCCATCTGCTGCCGCAGTTCCGAATAAATGATAAAAGAATATTTCTAAAACATACATTCGAAACCATTAAATAGATATTTCAATTCGAGAAACAGGTGAAGTGCGTTTGAACGGGCTGTTTGAACACTTTTTATGAATTCCGCGAAGTGAGGTTTTGGATAAGTCAACGGGCTCAAGGCTTTTAGGTGAATGAACGTAAGGTGGAAGGTCGTAATACGTGCCGTAGCTCCCCAAGCTCGTCAGTAAGGGTAGCTGTTTCGGTCCTTGTCGTAAATATTTCCATAATGGAATTCGTTAATACCAAATGTCCTGTATGTTCCTTGGGCCAACCATCGGATTAAATCCCTGTCTTATAAAGTTGGAAGGAAATGTTTCAAGTAAGTTGTTTAGTCATGTTGTATGGCTATCGGAGATGTAACGACAAAAGAGGAATCACAGAAAAGGAATTAAATGACTATATATAAAGGAATGTTTAACACTAGATTGCCCAAGGCAGTCATTTTGACTGTTTTTTAATTTCAATTAGAAAAACAATTATGAAATTGATGACACAATTTCTTAGAATTTGGTGACTTTTTCTATAACATATAAATGGGTTTATGAATAATTGTAGTTACTTCCGCCCTCCTTTATTTCCGTATATATATATGTGTTATACCTATATTGCCCAGAAGCAGTCATTTTCACTGCTTGGTAAATTTTAAATAATCAAAAGATTTTTATTTATTGAATTGAGTAAATTTCTTATATGACCTGTCCGGCTTTGTATTGAAATATGATGCATGATAAATTGTCGATTTGGGCGTATACTTGATAAGTGTCAGTTGCTCAATAAGCTAAAGTAGTACTAGTTATTCGAATCTTTATAAAGTGTTGTTCTAACAAGTTGTTTATTTTATTTCTTTTGCGCCCTAACTTTATGAAAAAAATGTCGAACAGAAATGAGTTCTTGGAAAAGCTAACGAACATAAGTGAAGAGTGCTCCGATAGAGAATCAAATGCAACAAATTCTGAACTATCATCTGAAGATGAAGCGGATTATATTCAAAGTGAAACATTTGACGCTGAAGATAGTGATGAAGAGTCGATCACCAATGATGAAAATGAAAGTGTCATCAATATGCCCAGGAAAAGGTGTAGGGTGCTAACTAGTTCAGATTCTGATGAAGAAACTGAAAATACGTTTCAGGAGGTCGAAACAGCTGCTGATGGTACTGTGTGGACAAAAATTGACGAAGGTGGTATTCCTAGAAGGATACCATCTGCTTGTATTTTCAAGAGTGTGAAAGGGCCAACAGGCTACGCAAAAAGGAACATTGTGGCAGATAATCTTATCAGAGCATTATCGTCGATAATAGATAACTATATTATCAAACATATAAGACAGTGCACAGAAGAATGTCGGTTGGACAATATCATTACCGGAAATACGTGCATTTATTGGGATTCTATATGCCCGTGGAGCTTACGAGGCAACAAATTTTAAATTGAGTTATTTATGGTCAGCGAAGTGGGGTCTCGAATCTTTTAGAAAAACTATGGCCAGAGAAAAGTTCAAGCAAATCCTACGATTTATTCATTTTGACAAAAGAACCGAATGCAGTAGGCGCCTACAATCAAATAAATTTGCCTTGCTTTCGGAAATATGGGTTAAGTTCATTGAAAACAGTCAATATGTACAGTTAATATTTACTAATAACCTGTTGTATAACTGTAAATAACATAAAAAATATTAAAAATTAATTTTAAACAAATTTCTTTACATATTTGTTATTTTTTCACAATGCAGTCATTTTGACTGTTTTTGGGCAATATAGGTATACAAGAAATCTCGGGCAATCTAGTGTTAATAACGTGTGCTACCGATGCTTCTACAGTACATGTTATATCTATGACTTTCGCACTGTAATTGAATGTGCGATTTCGGAGCGTGACAAGTTCAATTTTCGAATAAAAGAATTGAAGGGAAAATTTGGATGGTAGAGGGAAAAAGTAGTATACGTAGTGCACTAGCGAGGTCGTGGCTGATGTTGCATAAGACTGGAGGTAGAGAACGGCATGTGCAATCGAATTTCCACATAATGCGACAAGTAACGTCACATTGCACCTTGTTTGAATTAAATGTTCAAGGTAACATTACCCTAATACTTTTATGCATAGAATGGTAGAAAAAATCGATAAATGTAAAAAAAAAGTTGGAATGAATTAAAATAAAACGCAATTGCACCGGAAAGATCAATTATCATTTGGAAAAGATTTATTATCATTTGTGAAAAAGTTATTCTTTCTTAATTCCGTCCCGATTGCTAGAATCGCCTTGTATGTAACGGATAATCTGAATTGAACACGCACCAATGACACCGATGTGCTTCAAAATTATAGCGTTCATAAGATTATTAGCGATGTAAAAACTCTTACCACTTCGATACAAGAAATTTCTTTCTATGATAGTTTTTCATGTTGTTATATCTCACTGAGAAAATGAATTATTCTATCTATGACAGGCCGCCTTATATACTCTGAAGATAAGATATAGGTGTTTCAAGAAATATGAGGGTCTCGATAACCAAAGGATACGCAGTTGAGTGGTATAGAAATGCATTGGAAAAGGCTACATGGTAGATCAACAGTGTTGTAGGAGAAAAAGATGTCTTAAGGCGTAAGCGAAAAAATTGCGGTGCGGTGTGTATTCTCACAGAGATCGTTTACGCAGTTTTGCTCCGAAATAAGCAATACAGTCGGGTTTAGTCAGTTGCTTAATATGGATGAAGTATACTACTAGTGGGCTTGACTTTGTTCACGGACGGTATGAAAAGTGCAACGATGGCTATTTACTCAACTACAAACATTCGTTCTCGAGTGTTACACTCTGCAGAGGATCCAAATAAAGGAGAACAGTTGTTCATTTTTTTATATAGACTATACTACTGTAGATGGCTCTACTTACACGTAGTGTAGACAGCCCAACATTGGTACCGGAAATCTGAAATCCCATGCACCTGCGGTTTATGACGGTCGGCCACAAATTCCATCTATGATCAGTTTGCTGGCAGCCAAAGGATTAAGCATAGATGGCAGGGGATACAGTATCTGTTGCATGTGTATGAGTTTAAATTTCATAGTCTATTACATTGTATTATCAGAGTACAGTAAACTCTCTCACATTGTCGCACCCAGTATTTCGACGCCAATGTAAAAGATATTGCTGTGCCTATGTCATCTTAACCGAAGTAGGCAAGTGTGCGACGTATGTGGTTTGTACGCGATGCGGTTCTTTGATGAGGATTCAAGATTAAACAGGTCATGATATAATAATATAAAATCTTTAATTGCAATATTTCAAAATTATCGCAACATATTAATGAGATTTTTCCAATTAAATTGAAACTAAACACTTATTTACTTATTAAATACCCATGGTATAAATAATTTGACTTTATTATCCCCTTGATTGAATTAGAAAAATGTGTCAATAATCAGATTGGAAATAATACCAGTCCATTTTTTTGAAAATCGTATTGATTTAAGAAGTGTAACTTAATGCATACTAGTGTTAATACGCAAAAAGACGATGTGTTTATTCTTTTGCAAAACCTTAGGCACGGGACTGATGGCCCAACATCAAAGTAGACATTTTAAAGAAAAATCGGGTCACGTAGGACCTCACATTATCCAGACACAATTTATGCATTTAACGAACTTTAACTTTCTTTATGGAGATATTTCAATTGTTTTTATAATAAATTGTTTGTGTAAAAATGTAAAAAATTTAGTTTACTATAATTTGTTGGATTCAATGAAATTTAGTTGCTGGTAGCGGCCAAAAATTTGGTCCTGTCAAAGTAGGATAATTTTTCATCTTTACCACATCTTTACAAATAATATTCGGATGTTCCGAACCAAATGCGTATTTCTCCTCAGCGGAATTTGTATAGATAGTCGAGAAAACGGACCATGATAATATATTGCAACGGTACAATTAAAGATGAGAAATACATTCATGGTAATCAAAAATTATTCAAAAATTATTGTGCCCTAACAAATTTCTTGAAACAACGAAAGTTAAACTTACGAAATTGGATGAGGAAGGACACTATGACACAGTGCAATGTATGAGTCCCAGTCTAGATATTATGTATCTGTATAAATTGGTAAATTGTTTTTTGAGAGAGTTGAAATTTAAGAAAAGGAAGAGATAAATAAAAATCAGTTTATGAAAAAATGTTTGAGTTTAAACTAAACGATGAAATAGTGAAAGCTAATCAAAAGAAATTCAATAAATATAGAATTTAAATTCAAATAATCCGTTGTCCGCGCATGACGACCACTTTTGAACATGTGGGGCGGTGTGTTTAATTTTTACTAAACTGTACGACAGACTGGGCGGATGAACGTGTACCTACACTAACAAGGGGAGCACATATGATGTAAACGAGTTTTTATCTGGAAAGCTTATGTTGTTTCACCGCCTGAGGCACGTAAAGTCTTTAACACTAGATTGCCCAAGGCAGTCATTTTGACTGTTTTTTAATTTCAATTAGAAAAACGATTATGAAATTGATGACACAATTTCTTAGAATTTGGTGACTTTTTCTAAAACATATAAATGGGTTTATGAATAATTGTAGTTACTTCCGCCCTCCTTTATTTCCGTATATATACATGTGTTATACCTATATTGCCCAGAAGCAGTCATTTTGACTGCTTGGTAAATTTTAAATAATCAAAAGATTTTTATTTATTGAATTGAGTAAATTTCTTATATGACCTGTCCGGCTTTGTATTGAAATATGATGCATGATAAATTGTCGATTTGGGCGTATACTTGATAAGTGTCAGTTGCTCAATAAGCTAAAGTAGTACTAGTTATTCGAATCTTTATAAAGTGTTGTTCTAACAAGTTGTTTATTTTATTTCTTTTGCGCCCTAACTTTATGAAAAAAATGTCGAACAGAAATGAGTTCTTGGAAAAGCTAACGAACATAAGTGAAGAGTGCTCCGATATAGAATCAAATGCAACAAATTCTGAACTATCATCTGAAGATGAAGCGGATTATATTCAAAGTGAAACATCTGACGCTGAAGATAGTGATGAAGAGTCGATCACCAATGATGAAAATGAAAGTGTCATCAATATGCCCAGGAAAAGGTGTAGGGTGCTAACCAGTTCAGATTCTGATGAAGAAACTGAAAATACGTTTCAGGAGGTCGAAACAGCTGCTGATGGTACTGTGTGGACAAAAATTGACGAAGGTGGTATTTGTTGGAAAAAAATGAGTATATGCGACCGTTCGGCGAGCGTGTCCGTGCGCGCCTCTGTTTTCATGTGACCACCAAGCCGAGAAAAACAAAAAAGGAAACAAAGCACGTAGCGCCGTGTTTTGTTTAGCGGCATCCCGACCTGCGCTCGATGCGTAGTAAAAAGGACAGTTCTTCGCCGCGTGAACGCCAGTAAAGACACTGAGTCTATAAGCCATTTTCCCTTTTGTATTTTTCTATTTTTCATTTTCTTGTGCAAATACATTACTTTGGTTAAAACATAGTTGGAGGGGAGGCTCACTCAACCCTAGTTCCAACAGTATTCCTGGAAGGATACCATCTGCTTGTATTTTCAAGAGTGTGAAAGGGCCAACAGGCTACGCAAAAAGGAACATTGTGGCAGATAGTCTTATCAGTGCATTATCGTTGATAATAGATAACTATATTATCAAACATATAAGAAAGTGCACAGAAGAATGTCGCCGAATTTTGCCGAACGGTTGGACAATATCATTACCGGAAATACGTGCATTTATTGGGATTCTATATGCTCGTGGAGCTTACGAGGCAACAAATTTTAAATTCAGTTATTTATGGTCAGCGAAGTGGTGTCCCGAATCTTTTAGAAAAACTATGGCCAGAGAAAAGTTCAAGCAAATCCTACGATTTATTCATTTTGACAAAAGAACCGAATGCAGTAGGCGCCTACAATCAAATAAATTTGCCTTGCTTTCGGAAATATGGGTTAAGTTCATTGAAAACAGTCAATATGTACAGTTAATATTTACTAATAACCTGTTATATAACTGTAAATAACATAAAAAAATATTAAAAATTAATTTTAAACAAATTTCTTTACATATTTGTTATTTTTTCACAATGCAGTCATTTTGACTGTTTTTGGACAATATAGGTATACAAGAAATCTCGGGCAATCTAGTGTTAAATATATTTTTTTCGAATAATCGGTAGTTTGTATAGACAATTGGATAAAATGATTTTCAAGTGCATAGCCTTCCTATAACGTAACACGTTATTTCAAACAGTTCTCTAGCTCGATCGGTAAACAGAGTGGCTAAGGTCGTGTCAGTTTAACCGTTTGAGTGCCACAAGCCTTTCTTGTTTCCCAATCGAAGCGCTTGTTATATTCCGCGTGCAACAAGTTTTCCTTCAGTTTAGTCTAATTCTGACATTCTCCTGAGCATCAGTTCTTAGAATAATGGTTTTTATAAGAATAAAAACATGTACACCTATAAAGTGTAATATTACTGAAATTTTTTATCTTATATACATAAGAACGAAAGGTAACCGTAAAGTCGGGCATCAACAGAAACCGAGCCTGCTGTGATTATGGGTCTAGAGCGTTGGCACTTTGAAGACAGGAGAGAAAAAGCGCGATCGCGCCGCTTGCCATTCAAACGGTTAATTTGGCTCACCTCTCTGACTCTCTGCGGCCGACCGGATCACGTTCGCGCACATTTTGGCACTTTTTGTATCTCGCTTGTGAGTGACGGATCAATTATCTTGGTGTGCGTACGATTGCGTACGCAAAGCTGTGGCATAGAAGGATCAGCAAAATCACGTAGACCCAAGGTGGGGTGCCCACGCGCCGCTTGCCATGTTAACACTTTGCGGACCGGGCATTCTATTGCTAATCGTACCCAGTGGCCGGGTATTTTTTTGCGTCAAATATTTTTAAATTAGTGATGATTCGTTAGTAGTTAACACGTTGACTGCCACGGTGGTCACCGGTGACCCGTGCAAAACATTTGACTAAAAATGCAAAAAATTTGCAACGAAGCCTGTTTGGAATCTTGTAAAAGCAATTGGAACGGTGCTTGAATACTTTGGCTTCTAACAACTCTGCATTACTTTCATTTTGCACGATTTAATTATACTCTGCAGTATTTTATCGCATCGCGGTTCCAACATAGCAAGAAACGCTTGGCAGTCAAAGTGTTAAACTGTCCACAAATATTTCTGTAATATTGCTAATCGTTTTGTCGCTATCCATATTTCAGAGCTTCAAATAATTAATTCGCAACACAAATTACGAAAAACTGCGGCTGACAATCACGTAGCAACTGTGTGATATCTCGTCACCTGCCTCAAACGATAGAATATGCAAGACGATATGTCTCAGTGGCCCAGAATGACGAAATACGCAAGACGATATATCTCGTCAATGGCCCCGAACGACGAAATAGCAATGACGAGATTTCTCGTCATCCGTCCGCAATGTGTTAAAATGACACGACCATAGTCATCTATAGTCCTGAGAGTATATCTTTTTTACTGCAACTTTTTCCAACTTTCCCTTTACATCACGAAATTTCTTTTTATTTCAAAAAGGTTTGAAATTTCGAATACAAAAATAGTTGTTCATTCCAATCTTACGTTGCAAATTAATTTATAGCTGCACAAACCTGACTTAAAGAAACCCCGACCGATTGAATTATGTCGGGAAAGTGTTTAAATGTAAAGTGTGAAATTATTAAGTGAAGATTATTAAGTGTGAAAAGTGTTTAAATTATGTCAACTATGTCGGGAAAGTTATTCCGTTAAATTTTCATAACAAATTCAGTTACCCTGGTAGTTAGATCGTTGCAAGGGAATTGTTAGCAAATGGTATATGGTCTCATCTTCATTCCCCCAAGATGAACATCAACGGTACAACATTGTTTCGTCTATTTTAATAAGCGGGTTTAACTTGTTATTGAAAGTTTACAAAACTGTATAACTTTAACCAAAGAAAATGAGAATTTACGCATTGTACACGGTATTGATACCTTATTTATTCATCCTCAGCAATCATTTTCGCCATCCATTTTTTGAAATATGAATGTATGTCTGGTACGCGCTGGGTGTAAGGACAGTGTTTGAAAAACCAAAATTCCAAAATATTCATGCGATCTGCTTTCCAAGTTCATTTCTGCACGTGTATGTTGTACTTTGTCTTGTTTTCACGATTTGTACCACCTTGACAATTGTGTGGAATTTAACCATCAGAGTAGTAACGGGTTGTGACCTTTCTCTATTTCTATATTTTTTCCTCCTTGTGCAATATGTATTAAATACAAACCATTGCATTCCTAGTAAAAAATTAATTCCATACTCGAAATTTCAGATCTTGATATTAAGACAATTTTGTTAAGAAAAAGTATGGTTGAAAAAAAACTGCGGTGAAGGGACTTGGACTCTGAAAGCTGCATCACTAGTGGCTCACCTTGCCTATCAAGATACAATATAAAATCTTGTCACGCAGTTTTGTAAAAAAAAAAAAAAACTACCAGCTATAGGGAAACAATTTTATGCGCGGGGGAGGGGGGGGGGGTACACATATGAGCTTTACAGACCGTAACTCATTTACATCGCCGCGTTCTATCCTTGCAAGCTAAAGAGTTGGTAGGAAAAGTAGGGATAGGAAAGATGGTATGGAGGCGACGAGGCCTCTTTATTATGTTTGGCAAGTGTAGGGATATTAGATGTTAGGTGATTTCGAAGTGTGATGCGGAATTATATTGAGTAGAATGGTTTATTGAAAGATAAATAAAAAACACTAATTATACATATAAATACAAAATAAAAATAGAACTATGGCAATCCGACTACTATTCGGTAAACGGCAAGAAAACGTATCTATACTGGACTGAACTACTCTCTCTGAACTTGACTGAACGACAACTTAAAACTCTCTGACCTATTACTGAACTATCTCTAACGAAAACTCTATCTCCTCGCCGGGCCGTTGCTATGCACCCCCGTCCTTCCCCAAGGGTTCGGCATCCAATCATTCGTAAAAACACGCATCCTCTCATTCTTACCTACATTCTCTCTCGCTCACTCTAAATGCGTTACAGTCGACACGCGCAATAATGAGACATACGTCACGCATTCTTCAAACAAAACCATGCTATCATTATACCTTCACTCGCAACAATCGGTCGCAGCCACTCATACACACACACACACTTCCTACATTTATGCGACACATCTACGGCTGTTTTTCTGATGCTACACAAGGAAGAAAGAAAAGCTAAAACTCAAACTGTATCGTGCAAACACTAAACTGTTTAACCGTTGGACTGCTTCTAGGCTTATCTTATCGGTCACAAGTACCTATGCGAAAATTGCCACTGGCCGATGTATACAAGGACCGAGCCGTACATGCCAAATCGACTCTGGCAGTCTTCGCATGTATCGCGTAGATAGACTTGACAGTAAAAGAGTGAAAGGAACAAGCAATAAAAATGATTTAAGTGAAATTTATAATTTTAGAGTTTCATTGAACGAAGAAGTAATGTATTGTATTGATAAATAAAAACGAAGTACGCAGAGGATACATTTTCGAAAAAATTAAAAGCATATTTGTTCCAGCAATTAATAAGCAAAATGGAAAGTAATTAGTGAAGTCAACAATAGAGAAAAACAGAAATTAGATCTTATAAGAGGGGAAGACTCACTGATTATTGAGATGAACGTAATAATTATAAGCACCCGATTTATTTTTTCGGTTGTTGACATAATTTTTATGCTTAATCATTTCCATTGTTTCAATGAAAATTCCTCCCAACGAACTACGTTGTAGTCTAATGATTTGGTTACTGTTGAATGGTTACCCAGATTACAGTAAATGTCCTTTAAGTCTCGTCTTTAGATGCCATCCCGTTTGGTCAATATAGCACACATAATAATGTTTGCAAGATAAATTATATACAATGTTGCTCCTGATGGACAGTGGAATTCAAAGTCATACTGAAACGAAATAAGTTTTTCAGTAAGTACTCAGAAGAATATGTACAATACCTTATAAACATTTCCATACTGACAAATTAAATATACAGAAGTTTGTGCGCCGTCTTTGTTATGGCATCGGTAGGCCGCTTTTTATGTGTTCAGTTGCTTCGGTGCTTACTGTATACTTGAAAGGTAAGGCACGAGTTCAGAAGAACGGTCTCCCTAAACGGTATCCCTAAACTATCTGATTTCGATTCCATACAGAGAGATAATGCGAGATAGTTTACTGTACGGACGGTGAGTTTTCGGAAATTAATCACATATAGCTTATCACAGAAAATATTACCTTTTCAAGTTGATATAAGAAATGATTCCGTTTTTCGATCAATTTTTAAGGCTAACGAGGTGCCACTAAAACACAAATAATGGGACAATTTTAAGTCCATACCATTGGAGAATAGAATAAAAATATTTTCTTCGTTCTTCAAATTCGGTTGTTTTATTCTCTAACAAATTACACTATTCCATGTGTTGGCTTTGCGGTAAATTAGTAACACGAATAAGGAAACATGCGTGAGCAGAGTTGCCGTGAAATACCTCAGAAATTCCTCCAGTACTAATGACGTCTCAAACGTATCGAAACAGCGTTAAACGTCGTACACTCGACTGCGGTCATATTTTCCAATACCGTAAGTACCAGAACAGTCGATACGAACACTGTGCGGGAATGGTTCATTTTGACGTACGTACGCCATTGGATCAAACAAGATGTAAAGTGATGTCATGGGGATTCAGTCGCTAGTCCTGCCCCCCATTTCTAGGTTTTCTACAGTATGTGTACTGACGTCGGGACACCACAACCTGAAGTAAAAATCAATGCACAGCAGAAACACACGCAGGATTGCGAGTCCTGCGTGTGTAGTGCATTAATAATCAGGTATATATTACCACATCATCATTACTAGTTTAATCTGCGATTCATTTTTAAATTCCCATAATCGACTTGAATAACAGATGCCATGTATAAGTGACCGTAACCGGTTCGATCCTATAATGGATCTAGAGTCAGTATCGGTATAGTTTCATGTCATATGGTTCAATGCTTAAACGTCAGTAGCTTTTATACCCGATTTACTACAAAGTATGAATGTGTTATTGCACTTATATAGTTGTGTCATTCAGAAATATTGTATTAGATATATACGTTCTACTTTACGGAGACTCAATGTGTCTACTTACTACTACTACTTACTACTAATTATATTTGTATATATATTACAATGAAAGTAAAATCACCTGAATTATTACTACCTGTTACTACACCCATATAAATGTTCTTGTTGCACTTCTATTATCTAAACCGAAGTCCGGTAAGCGTGCGATGTACTACGCGCCGCGACTCCTTTGATGAGACTTCACATCTTGACTGGTCAAAGTATAACAATGTACCTTTTTTAATTGCATTCTTTTTTCTGTCGATTGTCATAACATATTAGTGATATTTTCCATTTTAAATACATCCAAACATGATATAGTTCAGTATGTAGTTTGTCCCGACTATCATTAATACTTCATCAATATTTCTTTTCCGTGTTCTTTGTTATTATTTCGGTTCAACAAGCTGCAAAGACGGGTCACGAGTCCGAAGACACAGTGTCCCTGTTTTCAAATTCTCAATTTGATTTCATCCAGAGGGACTTTGAACGATTATACGGGATTTCTGACCGCTGCGTTTCTTATTGCCCCAATTTTGTTATTTCGTTACGGATCACCTTGTCCCTTTGCATTTGGCTGCATGACCAGAAGGGTGAGTATTTCCCTTGTCACCAATCACCCCGTACCCCTACTGATTCTATATGAGTGCAAATTGGGTTTATGGAGGTTCTGGCGATTGTTCTCTACCTCTTCCAGACTGATAACATCGCTCCTGTATTGCGCCTGTTTCAAGTAAGAATCCCAAGATGAAGATGTAGGCACTGTATGTTGTTCGCCCCGACTTCGTTACTCCCACTCGTAGGCCAATTGTTCCTTCTCGGTGTGCACGGCATTAGCGAAGCTCACTGTTGCACCCGAGTTCAACCAATTCCTTAGCGTTGTGGCGCACTCGCATCAACACGGTATCCCTTCCACACACGGTCTACTCGAAATTAGGAAGGCTTTGTTGCGGTTGTTCAGGATTTCTTCACGGTTCCAACGACCACTTCGGTCGGGAAGAGCAACGATCATATTTCATTAGGGAAACTGCCCTAATCGCGTGGGAAAGTGCACAAATACGTGCTGTGCAGTCGTACTTTCACTTAGTTCTATTCTTGACAACATTCCGTTGCATCGCAAGCTAACAAAAGGGCAGTGTCTCTGGAAAGTGTCCGACGACACACCGTCGTCGTCTGGCACTTAAAGAGTTCCATAGGCACTGCCATAAACTTCGAAAATATCCGTGTGGCCAGGAATGAGTACCCGGGTTGTTTATGGCGGGGTCTTAATTTATATCACTTTCTCTGCAAGCAAGGACAAAGAAGACCCCGTACATACTAGCCCGGGATGTGGCACTCCACCCACAACCCACTATGGGGGTCTCAATATGGGAGGCCCGATTGTGGGAGGACCCAATTTGGGGGGCCTCAATATGGGAGGCTCCAATGAGGGAGGTTCTAATAAGGGAAGCTCCACAAGGGGGGGGGGGGTGGCCCTGCTCATTCCTCCACAAAGTTTGAATCTTCGTTTGGAAGACAGTTCGAACTCAGCACGCGACACATCCAGTGCACTTGGCCATCCGTGACCGGCCACACTGGACCTCTTTTGTAACCAGTACGAATTCAGCTCTTCCCAAACAACCACCAAACGCGACACATCCAGTGCACTTGGCCATCCGTGACCAGCCACACTGGACCCTTTTTGTAACTACAAACGCGAGTATAGACGAGTCTAGAGCGACAACATCTTTGGGAAGTCATTCTTACTGTAACATTGTAATTCCTCTCCAGTGCACTTGGCCATCCGTGACCGGCCACACTGGACCTTTGTAATTAATAATTAGTAAAACATTTAGCTTAACCCTTTGAGTGCTGAATACTTTTGGCCAAAGCGCTCGCTGGGGACGAAACACTTTTTGCTAGTGTGAACTTTACTGATCGATTATTTAAAGCGCAAATAAGTTTTAATGATAATTCTGTATTTACGCCAAATTAAATAATGTAAGAAAATCATTTGATAAAGAACGCATCTGTATTCATCTCATACATTTATAATTGTGGCTACAGTAGGTGAGAAATCGAAACGATTGGGGACGCATATATGCGCCCATAGTCGACACCGATAGATTTCGGCGGACGCATATATGCGTCCATAGCACTCAAAGGGTTAAAAACACCGGGAGCAGCCAATTTTGCTTACAACAAAATTATATTACATCACTTCTGCCCTCGAATATTTTGGTCGTTCGAGCCGGATAGTGAAATCAACATCTTTCAACGCTGCCCCCGAACAGCGGCCATTTTACACCACAGCTTATCGGTCGTAAACACGCGACCCTTTGTGGGACCGACATCCAGTCGCGGCGATCAGTATGGGCCAGATAAGTCTTTATTTCGTTGAACGGCCACCGGACGGTTTGTTTAAGGATTATCAGGAACATGTGTTTGATCAGGAAACCATCGCGGCTGGTTTCCATAGAATATTTCAAGTTATTTGATTGGACCCTCAAGCGAAGAGTTAACGGTCTGGTAAGGAAATGTGAGGGTACGAGGCCCGCCTACCGACCCTTTGTTATAAGACGCGTTAACATTTAAGTTAGTGGTATTTAGAACTACAGTTCGCGAGAGAAGACGAAACGAGCAGCATACATAC
>JAWWQZ010000107.1:0-238835 GCA_033815515.1 Cryptocheilus praepositus
AAACCTTGTCGACATTAGCGATAATTATTTTCAACGAATTCTGCGTCTACCTAGTATTGCTTCATTATGCTGCTCACGAAATCCATGTGTTTACCCGTTCCATTTCTATGGCTTTGCAACCGGATAAAACTAGGATTAACGTTAAGACGTTTAGACGTTAACGATAATTGTTTTCGGTGAATTCTGTGTCTATCCGCTATTGCTTCATAACGCCGGTGAGAAAAATCGGGGTTTTTTGCTCTGTTCAATTTCTACGACTTGGCAAGACGATAAAACTAGGATTAACGCTATCGTTTGATTTCATCCACGGCCATGCGACTTAACCGTGTAATCTCCCGGACAGCCTGGCCGTGTATAACGAGATCCCGCAGGAACCCAAGATCTCTCATCTCAGAGCCCGCAGTGTCTTAAACCCAGTCCGTCTGCTCGTGTATCCCGTCTTGTCGGTTTTCTCCTCTCCCCGACTCCCAACCCTCCTTCCTTTTCTTCTTGCTTCTCCATTCATTTCATCTACTTGTCCAACCACCTCGGGCCACGTCTCATTCGTGTGCTCTTTACATTGCTCAAGTCGTCTCCGCTCTCAGCGAAATAAGCCATCGAGTCTTTCAACGGGGAATTTCAACAATGCGCATAAAAGCGCATTAAAGACGTCCGCCGATTTATTGTCACTCGCGACCGTTCGGGACTTTTGCCGTTTCTGTGCCTTTCGAGAGTTCCTTAACACTTTAACTGCCGTAATGGTCACCGGTGACCGGCGCAAGAGATTATACTGAAAATTCAAAATATTTCCAACGGGTAGCAATTATTTGGACCGTTTATTTTGAAAGTGGTGTAAGTCTATTTAAAAAAAAATGAGATATCACGCAATTTGTGTTTGATTTAATGTAAACTTTTTATATATAACTAGTTAGTATTTCATTTCTTAAAAAATGCCCATGTTTTGTACAATTTAAAATTGGTCGGTACAAACAATTGCGTAATCATTGATTATGAAAGTGGTGTAAGTGCAATTGCCAGAGATAGGTGGTTTAGCAGATGGTTACCGGTCAGTAGTCCATTATTTTACATTTGTTTTATATTAATGTCATATTACGTGTCAACAGTTATTAGTTTAGATTACTTATATTATTTTCCTCCTAAAATGGATAATTTCATATTGTAGCATCAGGAAAACGGCCGTAGATGCGTCGCATAAAACTGTCGTTGGGCCATCGGGCTCTACCGGATTAAGATAAGGCGGTAGAGGTCTGTATAAAAGCCGGCCCGGTTTCCGACGCGAGTTCAGTTATGTTTCAGTAATAGATCAGAGTTTTAAGTTATCGTTCAGTTTAAGTTGAGTTGTCAGTCAGTCAAGTTCAGAGTGTGGTTCAGTCCAGTATAGATACGTTTTCTTGCCGTTTACCGAATCGAAGTCGAATTGCCATAGTTTTACTTTCATTTTGTATTTATATGTATATATTAGTGTTTCTATTTATCTTTAAATAAATTATTCTACTCAATATAATTCCGCATCACGCTTCGACGACACCTAACATCTTATATCCCTACAATATTAACATCGAATAGTGATATAAATAAGAATAAATGGTGAATCGATATGATTTTATAACAATATTATTTTATGACGATTGGAAATATTTATTTTATTTAATTTTAAATAAATTCACACAGAAATGAAGCACATGAATATAAACAAAAGAATAATCTTAGAATATGAAAAACAAATTAACGAAACATAAAAAGAAAAGAAGAATTATATACGCAGAATCTTCATCAGATGAGGATATTGTTACTGAAAACTTAGATTCTGCAGAACAAAATAAAGAAAAATATATGCAGCGAATAAACAAAATTAAGCCAAATACCGGAAAAAAGTACTATACAAAAAGAGGAAATTTCATTCCAGCAATCCAAATAAAATTTGAAAAAATCACCCTGGCGCCTTTGTACTAAGATGCCAGGCGTATTACTTCTGAAAAATATAAAGATATGAAGCAGTTATTATCTTATATGTGTCCGGTGTATCATGAATATTTCAAAACACTGCCACTGGTAAATACTACCAATATCTTGTAATTTTAACAATGTAATTAATGTTTAAAATTAAAAATACTACTTCTATTTCATATCTTGTCACTATTTGTAAAGAAAATTGGCTTAATATGAAGTACATTTTAAGTAATATTTGATATTTCAAAATTGAAATTAAACGATTTTTACAATTGACTAATTTTGAAAGTGGTGTAAGTCCATTTGCAGCCCACAAATATACATTCGTTCAGTCAAATTCGCCTAAAACAAATTTCTGTAACCAAATTACATATTGATCAATCAGTAGAAACATTGCCAGACTTTATATAATATGCCTACATTTTTTAATTAAGAGACATGCTAACCTTTAATTTTCTCGAAACAAGAGAAAATAGACTTACATCACTTTCAAAATAAACGGTCCATTTTATAAGTGCAGTTGTTGTTACAATAGTGATGCGATCCTTTGGTTTTCAATACCTGCACATTATTTAGACTTTGCATGATTCAGTCAAACGCTATAGTATTTCGTAGCTTCACCGATCTAATACAGCAAAATACACTCGGCAGTCAACGTGTTAAATGTGTATTTGTTGGAAATATCCGTCGGTGTAAATGTCGGATACATTAAAGCATTCTTTGCTGCTTGTGTGATTTTCCATCAGTCCCATGCACGATATGTTTTGTCGTAATACAGATTATTGTACAGTGATCCTGAAGAAACAACTCATTGTGTTTGCAAAGTACGTAGAACGAGTCAATGTTTCAATAAAACCAACCAACCAGCAAACACAGCATTTTATGTATCTTCAGCTTATTTCACACTTCGCGAGTTTCAGTTGTAGGGAGACAAAGGAAGTATCGGGGGAAAATCGCAGAAAATCCATGCACGCAGGGAATTTGAATTGCCAAGGGCAGGGCGCGTTTGCTTAGTGGCGCAATGGTCCATATTTTTACTGGCGCCTTACTCGTTTTTGGGTGAACCCGAAAGTTTCAAGCAGGGAGCGTTACCCTTAGATTTGATGACTATTATATTATTTGATAGCGAATGATCTTAGTACATATTTGGATGGACATACGTGGGCAGTCCGATAAGTACTTAGCCTACAACAGAAAAACGAAAATTTTGGAAAATTGACGATTTATTTTTCAACACAGTCTCCTTTTAACTCGATACACTTGATCCAGCAATGAAATCTGGGCATATCCTGCATGAAATATTGGGCATGAGAAAGCTTTCTGCTCGATGGGTGCCGCGTTTGCTCACTCCGGATAACAAGCGCATCCGTGAGACCACTTCAGAGCAGTGTTTGACACTGTTTAAGCGCAATCCGAAAGAGTTTCTACGTCGTTTTGTGACTGTCGACGAAACGTGGATCCACTGGTACACACCAGAGACCAAGGAACAGTCGAAACAGTGGACTGTGCCCGGCGAATGTGCTCCGAAGAAGGCGAAGACTGTCCTATCGGCCGGAAAGGTGATGGCCACCGTTTTCTGGGATTCACAAGGTGTGATCTACATAGACTACCTGGAGAAGGGCAAAACAGTCTCAGGGCTGCACTATGCCGAATTATTGAGCCGATTCGACGCCGAATTAAGGAAAAAACGGCCCCATTTGGTGAAGAAAAAAGTGCTCTTTCACCACGATAACGCAACGGCTCACACCTCTGCCCAAGCTACAGCCAAATTCGTTGAATTAGGCTACGAACAGCTGCCCCATCCACCGTATTCTCCAGATTTGGCCCCGTGTGACTTCTTTTTGTTTCCAAACTTGAAAAAGTCACTCGCTGGGCAGAAATTTGAGTCGAATGAGGAGGTTATCGCCGCCACGGAAGCCTACTTTGCAGATCTCCAGAAAACGTATTTTTCAGACGGGTTGAAGAAGTTGGAGCACCGCTGGATCAAGTGTATCGAGTTAAAAGGAGACTACGTTGAAAAATAAATCGTCAATTTTCCAAAATTTTCGTTTTTCTTTTGTAGGCTAAGGACTTATCGGACTACCCTCGTATTTCAAGCGCAATTTAGTGGACGATTTCTTCTCGGTAAATGAATAAAACCGAAATAGCGTAACATTGAGAGGGTCTATTATGGCCAATTAGTAATGTGTATGGACTTTCGATTATGTCCTATTTTTTTTCGCTGCAGTGTGAAGTTCTTGCGAAACCAGTTATTATTGTGTATTGTCAAGAATTCACAACCTTGACATCATTCATAAGATTCGCAAATAAAGCATATCATTGCCACGACACGTGAACACCTTCTTTTCATCACTCAAGGAATTCAAATTATTTCAAATGTACTAAGACTAGTCTTTAATGCGTTAAACCCCATCTAAGCCATATGTGGGTGACGGATAAGTTACGACATATTTGTAATAATTCTTAAGAGTAGCGATAAGCAGAAGTATGTACATATATGTGGTTGCATATGTTTTAAGTGTAAGGCATATATAAAGTTGAAGTTATTTTTAAGCTATTACTTGAAACGATTTAAGTATAGTTATGGCGTTTGTGGTGGTAGGGTGATAAATCAGATTTTCATGTGCTGTCGAAAAGCACTAATAACATAGGAAAAACAAATAAATTGTTAGCAGCAACCTGTAACGAGTTAATAACGTACGATTATCATTGGTCAAAATTATACAATACTTTGAGTAATATCCTTTATTTGCTCTCATCAAACAATGGTAACATTTACTTGAAAATAATTTTTAACCCTGTGTGTGCATAATATCTGACAAAAAATTGACAAAAGAATACATTTAAAAGTAAAGCTTATATTTCTCAGGACAAAACCTTAATTTTGAATCGCTTAGGTAATGTAAAAATTAATCTAATTTGCACGTACTTTAGAGTTTCATTTAATGTTGTTTCGATATAATGCAATAGAAATATAGTGCATTACCGGAGGGTTAACTGTACATGTAAATTACGCTGAAATAAGTACAAATGTAAACTTTAGAAGTACACTGTATTGGCAGAAAATAATTGTAGATTCCTAAAGATGGAACCCAAGAATCTTTTAAACTTAGAGTCTTTTAGCAAACACAGTAATAAACATCCTTCAATCAGAATTTGACTTTAAAAAATGTTTAATAGGAAAGATTAAAGTAAATTAAACATATGTTTGTATACTAATTAGACATTATTTCCCCTAGTAACACAATCAAAGCTTATTACACGGTTTCCTTTATTTTGCCTATGCGTCACGAACGTATGGTCCGACTTAACGGACCCAAGAAGAGGCCCGACACAGTAATCAAGTTTTATTGCCGTACCGAAGACCTAATCCACAGTACTAGACCGAAGCCCTAATCCCTACCATTAACCAGCACTGATTAAAAACCGTTTCGCATTCCTAATTAATATTCCAGGTCAATCCCTCCTCTTCCACATACCACCAATTCTCCGAATTTCACCCCCAGTGTCACCTCCTGCCAAACCCACCTTCCACCAATCACCTTCACTGCATTTCCACCACCCTTCTTACAATTTTCATTTATAAGGCCCACACTCATACACGAAGAACCAGAAAGAAAAAACAAGTACATCAGAAAATAAGAACACCACCACGAGAATTGCTTATAAAACCATATTTTGTATCACGCGGATTTCTTTTAATAAAATATTATAATAATATCAATCTATCATCTTTATTAACGCGGTGCTTACGATCAACGTCGTTTGCGACCTATTACCGGAATAGTATAGGCATATCCGTCTATCCTGTTTTGGTAGTTCCACGTAGGTGCACGAATAATTTTGTGGCCAACTGTACACATGCGACAATAGGTCGATCAGCTTTCCCTGAGTTCACTTTTATACTCGCGTGCCATCTGGATTTATTGCCGTGAAATTCTGCCAACAAAGTCGCCATTGGAGAAATGTTCGTTCACATAACACTCGAAGCGCCATGAGCCAGCAAAATTGTTTACGTTTATTAGGCCCATTCGTACTTTGCAACACCTGCAGGCGAATACACTTGCACACGTGTGCCGATGGAGGACCGTATAACCCGGAGTTGGGACTATATGCTGAATTATTCAGTATGCGAATATCTCGACAGTTTATGCATTCGTATAGAGCTCAAACGCAGTTTAAACGTTTGTTAGAAACAATCAATGACCAACCTGCACTCCTCATGGAAGGGTAACATCAGTGCAGAAAATATACTGCGGAGAATTGTCGTTTATTAACCAACTTTCTTATAAATATTCTCAGAAATCTTTAATACATATAGTGCGCATCCGTTAAAATATATATGATATAACGAGTTTGTCGAACGGATGTGTGTGTTTTACCTACTGAATGGCGATTACAGTGGATTTCGGTCTTACCTTTCATTTTTATATACACGTGGCGACTTCTCTGCCTTTAGAGTTGAGAATGTACAGATTAATAGTTTATGAGTTTTTATTAACGAAAAACTATTTCTACACTTTAACAAAAGTATCGCGTGAGTAAGTACTAGAAGAAGGCACGTTTACTATAACAATGCTCTGATGTTTCTCGAAATCGAGATCATTAGCCGTAACTGATCAAAAAGACAAACGTGTAAAACGAACTCTTATGACAACGAACTATCGAACGACTGGGTGACGCAGAAATGCACTACGCCGAAGAACGATACGCCGAAAACGAAACAGACAAATTCTCTCAGTGCATGATCGAGTTGATGAATGTCCGACCCAGCGAGAAGTCATTCTTTTCTTCGACCACCGACGATAGTACCACCATGCTTTACGCGATAAGAAGGGCGCATTGGTTTAGAAAATATTGCGGAGAATTGTCGTTGACACACGTCATCTTATATAAAGGTTCGGTCAGAAATGTTTACATATAGTGCTAAAAGGTCATCAAATTAAAATATATATGATATACGAGGTGTCTTACGGATGTGTGTGATTTAACTACTGAATGGCAGGTGATCGAACAGAAATGTTATAACGCTCTTACCTTTCATTTTTATATAAAAAGTCCCTGTAATAAAAAGAAAATTCTCTCCCATTTCCAAGGTTGATGAATGTACAGAAAAATTTTAATAGTAGTATAGTGTTTCTTAGAAACGATCAATTACCACCATGCATTCCTCATGGAAGTGTACCATCAGTGCTGAAAATATACTGCGTGGAATTCTTCTTTGTTAACCGATTTCCTTATAAATTACGATTTCGTAGATATTCTCAGAAATCTCTAATAGATATAGTACTAAAAGGTTATAAAATTAAAATATATATGATATAAAGGGTGTCTCACGGTATGTGCCTGATGCAAGTACTATATGTCTGATTTAACTACTGAATGGCAGGTGATAGAACAGAAATGTTATAACACTTTTACCATTAATTTTTATATAAAAAGCCTCTGTGATAAAAAGAAAATTCTTTTCAATTTGTCAAGAGTGATGAATATTTAGTGTATCCCTGTAATGAACTTGAGCCAATTCAAAGTCGCAAACACGGAATCGTATGAAAACACGACAATCTACGTCTATTACATTATCTGTCTCTTTTACATTAGATGCCAAAATATTCACCCTCGTCTATTAAGCATTGCTGAACTCAATTGCAAAATAATCGGTTGATCGCAAGTTCAATCGTTTCTCATCGTACAGCAGCACACGAATTAATTGTTCTTCGTTCTATGTCTTCTTGCGACCTTGGTTGCCTTTAAGAAGGGAAGTCCTCTGCATAAAATCTATTGATTCGGGAACATGACTTTCAGATGACTGATTTCTACTCTTTGTTTTGTAATAAGAAACACTGTAGTCTGTAGCCATCACAATAATACTTACAAGCAATAGGTACGTTTAGTCTCAGCTATTCTAAAACTTTTCCATTTTTGCCATATTGAATTGCCCACAGACCATTTCAACGACATGCACCACACTTCTTTCTTCTCTTCTTCATAATATTAAATTAAAAATATAGCATTCAATTTTAAAAAGTCAAGATCTCCTTGGTATGGCTTAAAAAATGGAAGATAAATAGATTTGCGACCACATGGACATTTTACCTAATAATAAGATGATAAAAGTATTGTAGCATTTTTACTCTATCACCTAAGACGTGTATACGACTGGTACATTATTTTACAACTATAAATACGCCATAAAAAACATCATGCATTTTTCCGTTATTGAAATGAAAGTTCGTTGCTTATTTCCTTCCTTTCATCACCTGTAGTAGTAGTACCAACTTGTGGTATTTTACAATTATAAATACACTATAAAAATAGATCATTCATTTTTCCGTTATTCAAATAAAGGTTCATTGCTTATTTCCTTCCTTTCATCACCCGTAGTAGTAGTAGTAGTAGTATCACTTTGTAGTATTTTACAACTCTAAATACAGTATAAAAACACATTATGCATTTTTCCGTTATAAAATTGAAGGTTCATTGCTGATTTCCTTTCTTTCACCACCTGTAGTAGTAGTACCACCTTGTAGTATTTTACAACTCTAAATACACTATAAAAGCAGATCATGCATTTTCCCGTTATTCAAATGAAGGTTCATTGCTTATTTCCTTTCTTTCACCCCCTGTAATAGTAGTACCACGTTGTAATATTTTACAACTATAAATACAGTATAAAAACAGTTCCTTCCTTTTTTTCGTTCTTGAAACGAAGGCTAATTGTTTATTTCTTTCCTTTCACCACATGTAGTAGTAGTACCACCTTGTAGTATTTTGCAACTCTAAATACACTATAAACACAGGTCGTCCATTTTCCCGTTATTGAAATTAAGGTTCAGTGCTTATTTCCTTTCTTTCACCACCTGTAGTAGTAGTACCACCTTGGAGTATTTTACAACTCTAAATACACTGTAAAATCAGATTATGCATTTTTCCGTTATTCAAATAAAGGTTCGTTGCTTATTTCCTTTTCTTCACCACCCATACGTCGAGGACAGTGAGGAAAAAACGATCTGTCGGCAATAAACCAATGTTTCTTCGCGACAGCATACATCCCAGCAAACCCTCTTCTGGCAGCGTCTAGGACGGCAGCGACAATAGTCCATCAGCTTTATTTTCGCCAACCGTTTGCTCGCATTTACCTCCCGATACTTGTGTCGTAAGCGGCTTTGCGCGACTGGAGAAAGCTTACGCAGTAGCGTTGCACGAAGGAACAAGATAGCTCACGATTATTAGACGTTTTCAGTCTTTATACGTATTATGTTGTGCATATCTCTGGCGCCGTGTACGGATCAAAGACGGTCTATTCACGGGCACGTGTTTGTACGCGCACACGGAAATATGTCGGTGTGGTTATATGCGGCTTCAATGGCTATTCAGTTTACTTGGTCATTGTCTTCTATCGGTGTATGGAGGGAGTTTAGCGAAGAGATTTACGGTAAAAGGGGTGTGGCTTACGATTGATCGTGAGAGTGCGCCAGGTGCGGAATTACGAGCTAAGGGCGTCACCTCCGATCTACACATCATCCTGCTCCTACGCCTGCCGCCTCTTTCTGCGACGATGAAGATGCCGCCAACGCTAATGAATGAACGCCCTTTAACCCTTTCGAGACGGATTTTTATTGACGAAAATAGAAGAGGCAGAGTTACATTTCTAATAGTTCAGCTGAAGAATTTATTCATTATAATAGTGTAGGGATATAAGATGTTAGGTGATGTCGAAGTGTGATGCGGAATTATATTGAGCCGAATAATTTATTTAAAGATAAATAAAAGCACTAATATATACATATAAATACAAAATGAAAGTAAAACTATGGCAATCCGACTACGATTCGGATTATATTCTTATTTATATCACTATTCGATGTTATATATATTCTTATTTATATCACTATTCGATGTTAATATTGTAGGGATATAAGATGTTAGGTGTCGTCGAAGCGTGATGCGGAATTATATTGAGCCGAATAATTTATTTAATGATAAATAAAAGCACTAATATATACATATAAATACAAAATGAAAGTAAAACTATGGCAATCCGACTACGATTCGGTAAACGGCAAAAAAACGTATCTATACTGGACTGAACTACACTCTGAACTTGACTGACTGACAACTCAACTTAAACTGAACGACAACTTAAAACTCTGATCTATTACTGAAGTATAACTGAAACAAGACTGAACTAACACTGAACTCGCGTCGCAATTGGGTCCGCCTTTTATACGGACCTCTACCGCCTTATCTTAATCCGGTAGGGCCCGATGGCCCAACGACAGTTTTACGCGACGCATCTATGGCCGTTTTTCTGATGCTACAATAGTATAAAGGAAAAAAAATGATTTTTGTGCTATCAGTGCAAAGTTTAAGCCTGGGTCCCATTAGTCTTATGAAGATTGTGACAAAATTTATTCTCAACTGATACACATGTAGTGTATTACATGTAACAGCAAAAAAAATAATATAAAAATAGGAACAATAGTGTTTGTACTTAATTACTTTGTATGATAAGGTGCAAAGCACGTGTCGCACAAAGTACACATTATGTTTATTCGTTTTGCGCCGATATTTTACACTTAACTGACAGCAATAAATTGTGGTACTAGATTTTAAGGAATCTAACATGTATATCCCACTCAGCCTGCGTATTGGTGCATATATGTCCCATTAGCCTTATGAAGATTATGACAAAATTTATTCTCAACTGATACACATCTAGTGTATTATATGTAATAGTAAAAAAAGTAATATAAAAAGAGTGTTTGGAAGCTATAAGACTGCTGAGACATTTTTAGCCCGGTTTGAAAGACGGGTAGGAGATATATGCCCCACAGCTTTTTGTACGTAAAGAACTAAGTAATTTTAATTGGCTACATAGAAATATTCAAAAGAGAGCTGATATAATACAAAGCAAAAAACTTACCAGCTCATTTTATCTATATGCCGTAATGACTTTTTGAAAACTACCTAGAAATGATGTTACCGCGCTGATATTTTACACGTAACGGACTTTTTGACAGGAAGAAATTGCGGTAATAGATTTTAAGCAATATATTTAAGCAATGGAGCAATGTGCAAGAAATTTTAGTAGATTCATAGTTAGAATCTACGATTAAACTGGGCTGAGACATATGCGACATAACAGTCTCGAAAGGGTTAATATGCGCGGCGTTACAACTTGCCAAAAAAAACCATGTATTTAGAGTGGCCTGTTACTGCATTGAAGTTCGATATTACTGGACTTCTTCCTCCAAATTTTTCTTTCATTATTCGAAGCGGGCTTATGGTTTACAGAACGTACAAATTCAATTTTTGACAGGAAATATCCTAAGCTTTTCGTTAGTATGGGCGACCATATTCGCATTCCGCAACACGCTACTTATCTAAGATGAGCGACTATAGTCGACCGACCACAAACCACCGCGGCACATTAATCGTATTCCTCGTGCTTTGTATGTTACCTTTTTTGTTAGAGAGAATAGCACCGTTGCATGTTTCTCTTCTCAATCAGTCGTATCTTTTGTTAGAAATATTCTTTCTCCCAAAAATTTGTTATCAACATATTTTTAAGCATTAGCATAAACTCAAATTGTGGACAGGGCCACCGTAGCGAAAGGCTTAACAAGTAGTAACAGTGAATCGCATGATTCAATGGTGTTATATGGATGCAAGGTTACTTATATTCAAAATTACCAAATCACAGAGCCCTAAATTCTTAGTAGACAATATCTTAATAAATAATAACCATGAGTTCGTGCAAAACTCAACGATATCGCATGTGGCGTTAAAAATGGAAAAATGATAACACGATCTGCAAGTAAAAGATTGCAAAATCGCAATGGCCAACTAGCCCTGAATTCTTGACAGTAAAATATCTTCTGGCCAGCTAAATTAAATTATTAAAATAGAACAAGTTTAAAGAAGAGTTCTTCGCCGAGAAATAATAACTACGCATTTGAATAAGACTCACTGACAACACGTTCGTTCAAAAATATTCACATTAACGAATACCATTAGCGAGACTATAAATAAAAAACAACGCTACCTCAGATGAATAGATCCAAAAGCCGCAATGGCCAAAACGCCATGAATTCTAAACAGTGAAACATCTTATTAAGTAAACTAAATAAATTAAAAAAAAAAATTTGAAAGTGTAGGGGCGGTAACTATTAATTATACAATTCCCTCCTGGAAAGGACAATTTGAACAGCCGCGTTGATAGAATAAGAAAATGTATTTTGAGACATGTGGTCACTACAAAGTTCGCCCAACAACTGCCTATCTCGCCCTGCAGTCCGCAGCGTCGCACGTCCTAAACAAAAGACGGCACGGTTCGCCACTACGTCATCGGTTAACAAAACACTGCGACCGAAAATTCGATGCAGGGCGATTAATCGCCTACAAAAGCAAAATTAAATAATATAACATCACGTTGGTCCACTACTACTTGCATTTAACCCTTTCGCGCCGAGCACCGCATATATGCGGCATCCACTCGACGACCAAGTAGTACGAGCGCCGCATATACGCGGCATCCACGCCACGACTTCTGGGTACGAGCGCCGCATATATGCGGCATCCACTCGACGACCAGTAGTACGAGCGCCGCATATACGCGGCATCCACGCCACGACTTCTGGGTACGAGCGCCGCATATATGCGGCATCGAAATAATCTGTACAAGTGTCATCTATAGCCGATGGCAACATTTTTCGATATCGGCAGAGCATTTTCCGTTGATTTTATTGACATGCTGGATTAATAATTTCTTAAAACTTTTGAGACTTTCCGATGTATTCGGCACAGTTCCGATTTAAGACTTAGAACAACATATATACAGAAACCACGCGCACTGTGCATATTTCCGGCGCGAGTTTCCGTTCAGTGACAGTACTTCGGCGGACGGGGCTGCCGTAGCGAAAGGGTTAATAACTGCTCCAATAAAACATTACAAATGATAAAAAGCACAACACATGCTTCAACAAAAATCTACCATCTTAAATGAACAAATCCCAAATTTGCCATGGACAAAAAGTGAAGAATCCTTAACAATAAAGTATCTATCTTCCAAGTAAACTAACTTAATAAAATACAATAAATTATAAGGAAAATAATAATGATGTACTCGTATAAAACTCAACAATACCAAGTGGAGCCGAAACAACTTGGGTTTAATGAATGTTATCGGCGTTTATTAAAAACAATATCTACTGGCCGTCTTCAACTTTATTCATTGACGAAAGTATTATTCGATGAAGACACGAAGAGCCGGCGCATGCTTTTTCACGATGGCAGCGGTTATCCAATTATACGATCGACGGTACTTATTGTAAGTAGGACCCGTGGTTCAGTGGACGGCCCCCAGAGGAGCAAAACCATGGTATCGCGATACTACGATGTACCAATCTGCTGGATATTACGTAATTATCGTACTATGCCTTACATGTTTGCGCTGGACATTCATTGTTTAGCAGAACTTATGGTTCCTGCCCCACAAGTACTAGGTATTCAGGTACGGCAGACTAGATCGATATTTTTCGTCACGTCACAGGCTAAAAATAGCTTTTTACCTTTTTATTATAATTATTTTATTTAATTGAATTTGATATTGACACGTGTCTTATTTTGTTGATGTACCTCATTTACTATTTAATATTTTTGTACTTATGGATATTGTAATTTCTTTGACATGTTTCGGAGCACTTACGCTTCCGTTTCAGGAGCCTGTATTAAGAATAATACATAAAACTGCTATTACTACAACTAAATTGGTTCTTCTTGTATTATCTTTATATGACACATGTGATAGACTTACATTATGACTGATTTTATTGACAAAATTGTGTGCTCATGTAGATCTTCTCCTTTCTGCAATGCGTCATTAGCTTATGCTTGAAACTTTAGTAACGAATTTTGAAAATTCGGCTGATATGTGCTCCCTTTTATACAAATTGAGGTACGGACCGTATTGTTCCCCAGGGACCCCTATATTTTCTCGCGTGTGTACGTGTTGTTGACTGGCTGATGCCAGACTCATGAGTTTCCATTTACCTTCCTTTTTCTTGCCTTGACACTTTGTTTAGTACGGGCTATTACCGGTAAGTGTACATTATTGTTGCTTTGAATTGCTACGGACAATCGTTGATAACTGCTTCGAATAAAATCGTTTTACATAGTTACGCAATCTATCGGTCGCATTTTGATAAATGTCTTGTGTTATGGTTGAATGCGTACTGTCTTGTGGTCAAATGCAAAATGCAAAATGCAAAAGTCTGATGGTAAAATAAGTAGTGTCCCTGTTAGTACGCAGTCCAACTCTCGCATATATGTATATATGCATATGTACTCTCTACATGACTAAAGAGAGTAATTATTTAATTAATTAATTAAGGAGAATAAATAAATCGATGTAAGTGTCTATGTAATTTCCGTCGTACTTCTTCTCGCGCTGAACCTCAACTGTCCAAATTGTCGATCATCTTCTCACTCGTTTGTTCTGTTTTCATCCCCATGACAACCGATTTGTTCCAGAGTCTTCTCATTGGTATTACACTACTATATTTATGTACATATATATATGTAGGATTTAGATAGGTGAAACTAGATACTGGACTATCACTATAATATTAATAAATAATAGTAACGCAAACAAGACACTTTAGGCTTGATTCTTAAACTCTCATCTTTCCGTATTTTCGTCTTTTAGTCTTTTAATCTTTGCGTCTTCGTTCTGGCGTTTCGTTTTCAACTGGCATCGATGCAACCATACAACACAGTTATTCAACAAACTCATCACCTATGATACAGCAATATAATAATTGAGGATCACCTTTGCTCGCCATGCTCTTTCTTTCTTCGTCTTATATTTAAATTCTGATCACAGTCTTAACTAGAGGACCCTGTACCCGAGCTCCTACATATATATCCTATATATATATATATTAGGTGTACAACTTTGCTCCCGCCGTTTTTTGCATTGGACGAAAGGGAAAAAACGGCGGGAGCAAAGTTGTGTACCTATTATATATATATATATACAGAGTATCCCAGTTTTTTCCGGCCAAACTTTGCGAGCGTATTCTACATGCAAAAGTGAGAAATGTTATGCAATGAATATATGCTCTTAAGTATTTTATTACGGAGTTATAATATAATATAATGAACATAATATAATATACAAAATTATAAGGAACTGGCATTTCGTTTCTCTATTATATTCTCTATTTCTGTTTATGTAAACTCTTATGTTTACTTGCTGAAGTTGTTGATACCGACATTGATTTCTGCTGAGCTAATAATGTTTAGTATGCTGTACGACTTCACATCAAGATGCCACGGGAATTTTCCAATCGTAAATACGTTGATATGCATTTTATTTATGGCTTTTGTAATGGAAGTACCCGAGCTACTGTAAAGGAATATCAGCGAAGATTTTCTCAAAGAAGAATACCACATCGGTAATTTTGAAATGTTAACTCGTTAATAAAACGTTAGTACAAAATGTCGATATCAACTACTTTAGCAAGCAAAGATAAGAGTTTACGTAAACAAAAATAGAGATATTCATAATATGGTCGTACGCTGTGTCGACGAAATGCCAGTTCATTATCATTTTGCATTACATTATATTATAACTCCTTAATGAAACATTTAAGAGCATATGTTCATTGTATACAATTTCTTACTTTTGCCTGTAAAATACGCTGGCAAAGTTGGGCCGGAAAAAATTGGGACACCTTGTATATGCGTGTCATTCACTCGGCGTATTTACACGCTTATAGTACCAAGGGGATTAACATAGTCTGCGAAACATAACTTAATTTACACCGAACACCTCCAACTGATGAGATTTATGTTAGGTGAGAAATGTGCAAAACTGCAGGCCGAACCATTTTGGATCATTTTGACCGATTTTGTATAGTCTTTTTTTATACCTACATCTATGCACCCACGTATTGCTAAGACCTGACCCAATTATTTCTTTATACAGTTTTAGTGACGATGCTATTCTTTTTTTAATGTACCAAGATGTTATACCAGAGTTGCAGCCTCTAGTCAGTATCAGACATGCCTCTTCACGAGTAAGAATGTATATGTATGATATTTAGTAACGTGTCCAAGATTATCCCCTGTGCACTTTTTAAAATTTCTATTTCTGGTCGATTAAATGACACGAAGAAGCGATGTATGCAAACCTGACCGAGTATTGACTTTCTGTTTCAGATAAAGCACCTTCGGAGGCATCCTTTAGAGGGACCGAGTATCTGACGATAGATCTTAGCAAAGGAGACCCGGTGTTAAGCACACAGGAATCTATAAGCCTTCAGTTCAAGACGAGACAACCTAATGGACTCCTTTTTTATTCTGGTAAGTAAAAAGTCCTTCGTTTGTTGCAACAAGGTGTAGCATCAGGAAAACGGCCGTAGATACGTTGCATAAAACTGTCGTTGGGCCATCGGGCCCTACCGGATTAAGATAAGGCGGTAGAGGTCCGTATAAAAGGCGGCCCGGTTTGCAACGCGGGTCCAGTCTCAGTTATAGTTCAGTTATGTTCAGTTATACTTCAGTAATAGATCAGAGTTTTAAGTTGTCGGTCAGTTTAAGTTGAGTTGTCAATGAGTCAAGTTCAGGGTGTAGTTCTGTTCAGTACAGATACGTTTTCTTGCCGTTTACCGAATCGAAGTCAAATTGCCATAGTTTTACTTTCATTTTGTATTTATATGTATATATTAGTGCTTCTATTTATCTTAATACACTTATTTAACTCAATATAATTCCGCATCACGCTTCGACGACACCTAACATCTTATATCCCTACAAATGTTTGTGTGGCACGGGGCAAATTGTAAGGTTACATTTTGTCTGTGGAGCAATGTCGACAGTTTAATAACCATAAAAGAGTATTTAAAGATATCAGGTAAAGATGAGGAAACCAAACGGGCTTCTTTTTTATTCTGATAAGTCGAGAATTTTCGGCCATCAAAAATCAGCCACTTTACTCTGGAGTAAATCTTTCATTTCGCATAAATATTATTTAGCATACATATTTTTATAACATGTATACGACATTTATTTATTTATTTGTTTAATAATGGTGAAACAGTATTTAAAAATACCGAGTCGAGACAAAATAGTCTAATTGGGATTTTTTTTTATTCTTATACGCAAAAATTCGTTGGTGTCAAGTAGTTCAAGTGTAACTCGTCAATTTCCATAAATATCTTTGTGGCATTGAGGTATGCTATAAAGTTTAATTTTTTTCTGTTAATTAGATTTAACAATTGAATAATAACAAATCAGTGTTCAAAAATAAGATAACTTAATGAATTGTTATTTTATTGTGGCAAGGAAGAATCGGAAAAAGTCGGTCCTATTTCGTTTACATGTAAACCGTTTGCTTTGCATGTTAAATAAATATTTATGCCACATAAGTGAATTAGTATTTCAAAATTTAATTTTGTAACCATAATACTGCCATAATTGTGTTATGGTAAGTATGCGTATAATAACGCAGTATCGAGGTAGACATTGCGGGGAACAATAATTAAAATGACAATTTGCAATTATTGTAGTAGTTACTTCCGTAGTTCAGGTAGCAGTCCGCAGTAACTGTTTCACCCGGTGAACAACAACTCATAATAAAGTACGCCCTTGATATCCCACCAAATGCAGAGAAGAACCTTTTTTCCGAAGCGATTTGCTTTTGCGACCGATGTTGATGGTTCGCCAAGATTTACACATGACTTTCTACGTTTCGGATTGTCATAGAGTATCCATTTCTCATCGCCCTTCCACGATTTTCCACAAGAAAGACTTTCGACGCTGCTTATTGAGGAGAGAAAGACACGCTGCCACTCGTTGATTTTTGTTGCTTTCACTGAGTTCATGCGTTCACCCATTTTCCTTCTTTCCGGATCTTTCCCATCTCATGTAGGCGTTTGGAAATCGTTTGCTGCATTACTCCCAACTGTTCTGCAAGCTCCTTTTGCGTTTGTGCCGAATTCTCAGCGAACAGTTTTTCCAAATCATCGTCATCGCACTTCCGAGGGCCTCCAGGGCGTTGTTTGTCGATTAGACTGAAAATACCGCTTTTACACCGCTTAAACTAAAATGCGCACACATCGTATGATACAACACCTTCGCCGAGGACGGAACAAATCAATTCGCATGCTCTAGCAGCATTTTTTCCTTCTTGGAATTCGTAAAGAATGCAATGTCGAATATGCACCTTATCTGTTGCCCTTTTCGACTCTACTGAACTGAATAATAGTAAAGGTTATGCCGGACTTTTTGTAAAACTATTTGTTATTTTTAATAGCTATATGTCAACACTGCATAACCACAAAAGAGTGGGAAAATCTATTCAATTTAAAATTGATTTCATAACCGCTCAAAATAATTTGGATTATTCATTTGTACACCTAATATATTTCTCAATATCCTTATATCTTACCGCTATTCTCATAAACGAACTATAGCACAGCATTTCCTCGTGTTAACACCATCACTTTCTTATTCCCAAGATTGACTGTCAAATATCGTAGAAAAACTTTCGAAAGAATCGGAATGATGTGCATGACGAAACGCTACAGGTGAGTCTGGACAATCAGCAAAGACCAACGGAAGTTCTCTATTACCGCAGGAAAAGTGGTACTGGCGTCGAAAGCGCGTAAATGTGGGTAGGGCTTATCTTGAGAACAAATGAGCAACCAGGGGCCAGTACTGCAGAGGTTGTAGAGGCAGCGAGGGCAGCAAAGTAGAACGAGCACCGCATGTGTTACGGCACTGCGGACCACGGATTTTTGAAATATATATTATATACGTATGCATATGCAGCTGAGCCTGCAGCTGCAACGTCTGCCTTCCCGTAACTTTCAGCACCACTGCAATGCACTCGGTATACCGTAGTTTCGATACTGCTGCGATTGTCTTTACGAGACACTTTGTGTTAATTAGGCTGAGGCGACGCTGGTTGGGCGTGGAGCAGAAATGCATATTGCGTTTGGTCATTTCAGCGTCAACTACGCCTATACTAAAAACACTAGACAGAGAATATTCAAATAAACTTATTTTCGCGACTGTATTTATTAAACGTTTTTAAAAAACGTTAAAAACGTAAACGTTTTTCGATATCTGAAGAAGCGGTTGCTGCATTCAGAATGCATGTTTTGGAGATACCTCAATCAGAGTGGAAAAAGTGCTTCGACAATTTGTTCAAATGCATGCAAAAGTGTATAGATCTTCATGGGGAATATTTTGAAAAACAATAAAGTGATTTTCGATGATTAATATTTGTTTTTGTTCTCTAATCCCGAAATATAAAAGGCAACCCTCGTACTTACGGTTGTCAAACCATTGAATACGAAACCACATAATCCTCGTAACACGCTGACTTATCAAGATACACAATAAGTTTGTTCGTTTAAAACTTTGCGAAATCACAATTAACAATGACAAAACACGTTCAGTACGGGCTGGAAAATGAATAGAACAGAACTGTAATCAAGTCTGCGAACAATTTCAGCGAATCCTGAAAACGTTATCTCACCCACACGTCCGCACGCTATCAATATTTAGCATCTGAACAATGTGGACAGTGTTATCGTATCTCCTACTTTCCGAGTTAGGGATCGGGCATTACGTAAACAAGCAGAAATATGTGAGAGACGATATTATAAAATGCAGGAAGAGCCAGAATAAAATGTGCTACTGAAAGCGCGAACTATTTATGCTCATGGGTGCACCTATAATAATATTATATTTCCTGAGTACGTGTTAAAAAGGTCTGTAATTAAAATTTGCATTAACAAAACAATGTTTCCTTACTTGTCAATGTTCTCATACTATGCTTATTCAAATATAAATCTGTTCAAACGAATAAAGTCTTCAAATTATGAAGTTAACGTCTGACGTTTATAGAATGTGTATTTTATAGATAAAGAAACAATGAGATGTATTAATGGACGTTATTATAATCGTAAAAGGAGTGCAAATCGTGGAAATTTATACGAGATGATGTGTGAACGAAAATAGGGCAAGAGCGTTTTCTTATTTTTAAATATTTAAGTAGTAGATTTATTAAGAAATATTGTACAGACAAAAAATAATAAGACGTATCAACGGACGTGACCATACTAAAAAGTAGGAAAATAGAATAAAATAAAAAAGTGGAAATGCCGTCGAGATGGTGTCTGGCAATGAAAATATTGCAGATATTATTGTTTCAAAATGTTTACACGCTATCTCTATTCGAACTGTTATTTCAATAAAAACATGGAGATATTTCAGTGGACACAATAATACTGTAAAATTGATAAAAACCATTATAATTGCGACGGTGTTCTTAAAACGAAATTAGTGCGATCCCAATTACATTTTGCAAAAACCGATATATGCTGTTTACATTTTTCGATAACACAAAATGTGTTTTTCTCGACAACTATAGACGAATCCTTCGTGTCTTTACGTCGAAATCTCGAGGCAAAATACTTTTTATTAAGATATTTAATATTTTGCAATTATCAAAATTCATTCTCGTTATCTAAGATAACAGATCGTAATTGGGCATATAACACAAAAAAAAAGATATTTAAACCACACACGTAATATGCAGTAATTTATCGCTGTTGTTTTACTTATTTGCACTATTCAGGTGGCATATTTATTATGTCATAATGACTGCGATAAAAAGAGGGACCAACATAAATAGTTATTGATTGACAACGGAACAATTTGGAAGAATTACTCGTATAAACCATTTTGCATAATAACACCGACATACAACATTTTTTGCTATCAGATCAACAAATGTGGACGACCCACCATTCACGTCTTACTAATCCGTGTCTTAATACGTGCATTTGCAAAAATGTGCATCGCTCGTTGGATCTGTCGCTTAATGTGCCTCAACAATAATTTTCTTGATTTATGTTAGCCTTGGGTAATATAAAATGTCCTTAAAGCCCTTGTCCTGGTTAATATTTATTTGTTACTACGTTTTAAAAATACTCGTTACGTTTCGGGACTTTTCGTTCCCCTGTTGATGAAATTACAAAGTAAATTGTAGATTTGTGATGAATACTATTTCGAGGGAGACTACTTTCGACCGTGTATATAAGTAAATAACAATAACACAAGTAGATATTTATATATTATAACACATTGTGTCACAATGAAAAAAAGACATGTCGAATTTTTTCAAAATATATTAGGTGTACAACTTTGCTTCCGCCGTTTTTTTCCGAAATTCGAGGCTTTATTGTAAAAAACTGGTTATACGTTTATGATTCAAAGTATTGTCCATCGCTGGCCAGTACTTTCTCCCATCTTTCGGGCAGCGTACGAATCCCGCGTTGAAAAAACTGGTCATCTTTTGAAGCGATCCACGAATCGATCCAATTTTTTACTTCTTCATAAGACCGGAAAATGGTCAGCAGGCCGTGTGCCATTGATCGAAACAAGTGATAGTCCGAGGGAGCAACGTCTGGAGAATACGGCGGGTGGGGTAGGACTTCCCATTTCAACGTTTCCAAGTATGTCTTGACCACTTTCGCAACATGGGGTCGAGCATTGTCGTGCTGTAAAATCACTTTATCATGTCTCTCGTTGTATTCGTTTGTCTTTTAATGCTCGGCTCAAACGCATTAATTGCGTTCGATAACGATCGCCTGTGATTGTTTCAGTCGGTTTTAACAACTCATAATGCACTACGCCGAGATGGTCCCACCAAATACAGAGCATGACCTTGGAACCGTGAATATTCGGTTTGGCCGTCGACGTGGAAGCATGGCCGGGATATCCCCATGATTTTCTGCGCTTGGGATTATCGTAATGAACCCATTTTTCGTCCCCAGTCACAATGCGATGCAGAAATCCTTTCCGTCTTTGCCTTGCAAGCAGCTGTTCACAAAAACAAACGCCGTTCAACATCTCTCGGCTTCAACTCGTACGGCACCCAATTTCCTTGTTTCTGAATCATTCCCATGATTTTCAGGCATATATGCTTGTTGCGTCACCCAATGATACTGCCAATTCTTGTTGCGTTTGACACGAGTCTTGATAGTAATGCCTCCAATTCTGCACGAAAACCTTCTCTCTTCCACCGCCTTGCCGGTCTTCGACGTCAAAATCACCGTTCTTGAAGCGTTGAAACCACTCTCGGCACGTTCTTTCACTAATAGCGGCCTCACCATAGGTATTTGAGAGCATTCGATGAGCCTCAGCCGCAGATTTCTTCATATTAAAGCAGAAAATTAAAACCTCCCGCAAATGACGAGAATTTGGCTCGTAAGCTGACATGTTTAATCGAGAATGACTTTATGATGCAGACACAAATCGACTAATATTTCGATGGCGTTATTTTACAAATATTTATTTATGACATCTACGATCTATTTATTTCGACTACCACTTACCGCTACAGCCATCTATTGCAAAACGGCGGAAGCAAAGTTGTACACCTAATAATTCAACAGTGAATTCTCGTATAACCATAATTTGTTTAAGCAGTTCCCCTTATATGAAATTTTCTATTATACTTTAATGGTTGATATTCACAGGACATATTTCTGTTCCTCTTCGTGCACGTATTCCACAATTTTTCAATACCACTTGTCGGAGAATTCCTCTATAAAAGCAGAAAATGCAGCATTGCTGTATTTTATGAAAACTAGTGCTTAAAATAGATTGCATATGCTGTGACAACTCGGTGCTATTATTGGCTGCCGTCTGTCCACGTGACATTCATTATTCAATAGCGCCTCCGAACCGGCATTGTCGCTGCGACTACCTCTGCAATCTGTTTTAAGCATAATCCGGAAAGCTATTTATTTGAAATAAATTTAGACGTATTAAAGTTAGTGTTTAATTTACGCCTAATAGGGTTTACATAACGTATGACAAACATGAAAAAAACAGGTTGAAAGAACTTTTACTTCTCTTGAGGACAAAATCGAAATTGATTTTGTTTAACCCTTTGAGCGCTATGAAAGCATATATGCTTTTTCACACAACCATTCAATTTAGGCTACGAACGAATATATGCGGTTTCACACAACCATTCAATTTAGGCTATGAACGCATATATGCGTTCTCACATTTAAGCCAGTTAGATTAGCATCAAAACCCCCTGTTTCGTGCGATAATTGTAAGTTGAGGTTTTTAAAATAGAAATTTAGGTTTTTAAAAGAAAGCTTAACCATTTGTTTCAAAAAATAAATGTGAGCCCTCAAATTTTTGTTTCTTATTTTTTATATTTATTTTTCTTGTTTTTTTATTTATAAATCATGATTAAACATGTCTCACTCAAAAATTAACGTCACATGAAATACGTTTTGTTTAAATTAAAATTTTACAAAATAACTGAAAAATTACATATTTTTCAAATTAAAGTAATGAAACGTGTATAATGTAATAATTTATTTCAGTTAAAATCAATATATTTTGCAAAGTAAATTAAGTCTGCTCAACTTGCTCTCTTTCGTAAAAGATACGCAGCCCGTGGTATGTTTTTTCGTAAAGAATGGTCAGTCTATGGCGCACGCTTGTCTAACAATGCAGCGCTCAAAGGGTTAAAAGGCGGGAAAAAATATTATCAAATTAGAAAACCTCAACGTGATTTTCATATAACACGGGACGATTTGATCTAATTTGCACTTCCTTCTGTGTGTCTTAACCAGCTAAACGCGTTTAACGTATATATGTTACCGTGAATGACCGAAATTGGAGAATGTCGACTTTCACCGGTGAATGTCAACAGATAACCAATACGTCGGTGAAAGATTGAATATTTCATTACCTTGTTGTACATTCGGACCCTCTTCGGTGTGTGTCGATCATTAGTGCATGGTGAATGTCAACATTTACCGGTGTAAGTCAGAAATAAGGGTATTTAGCAAATATTTCGGACATACACCAAGCGACTATATGAATGTTGACATATACTGTTCCACTGTAACATATACATGTCGGACCAAATTTTTATTGCGGTGCGTGTGACGTGTATATTCGTCGTGTAACATAAAAAATTGCCATTAACTATCAAAACTCGAAATTTCAATCAAATACTATAAGAATATTATTTCGTGGTATGTTTCTTTTACATTACCAATAGAACGCCCAAGTATTTTATATTACGAAACCAATTACATACGTAAGCCGCGATTTGAACGGCGAGCGCTGATTTGCAGAGAAATTGTGTAAACAATTAGCAGGGCGAATATTGGCCCTTTGCTCTACGAGGCAGAGTCCTAGACATTCTTGAATTGAATACAAGAATCCGAAGCATTTAAACCAAAAACTCTCTCTTCCTCGCTTTTGCAGCATCTGAAGTAAACCTGTGTATTCCCACAGTTATTATCAAAATAAAGCGTTAGGTCTAAAAAATAGCTAAGTACCTATAATATAATAATAATTATGATACAATAAATTGCTAAATTTAGCCTCCAGATGGGTGATTCAGACAGCAGTAATAGCGAAATTTATAATGTGACCGTTTTTCCTACGTTCGACGTGTATACACATCATTGTTTCATTTTAATTCCGCACCCTGTCGCAGATTTCTAAAATTAAATTCCGCGGTTAAGTGGTTAACGTGCTTTCCATATAACGTGGCACGAATTAGTCGCATAAAAGAAGGGCACCTAGAATCTTCGACAATAAAAGTAGCAGTTTCTGCATAGAAAAAGGAGAAAGAAACGAGATAGCGAATAAGGTATTATTAGAGATGCGGCGTAAGAACGATATACACGTAACACGTTTAGGCATATGCAAATGTGGTCCTGGTAACAGACCAGCAATTAAGTCCAAAGTGCCGTCTGCATCTTTTATATGCACTAACCCCAGAACCGCAGAATAATTAGTACGCGGTCACGCCATGGTTTAAAAGCGATTGCCACGATATCCAGTCGTTGATGCTAAACAGTCTGAGACTCATTCATCATGAATGAGCACAACTTGGCTAGATGTCGCCTTCAAGACGACTGCGTTTGGCTAACGATTTCTGCAAAGAATATAAAATGTAGTGTTATTATTGGTACAAAAGAAAAGATAGCAGGTCTAGATTAAAAAAGTGGATAATAAACAACTCAATTTTTTCCTTATGCACACTATTACTTTAATTTTTTTTGTGTTTATATTGACTTCGTATTAAATATGGAAGTGTTTCTAAATACGTTGTTGACAATAATACAATTTTGGAAAATATATACTCGCGTCAGATACAGTTTGGACGTGTATGTTCATATAAATTCTTTTAAGCACCACATTTAACGAATAAGGTTTCTTTATGTATCATTAAAATATTTAACACAAAACACAATGGATATGACTCAAAATTTAAATATATTCAACTAAGCGCCCGTCTAAGCGGTAGTATAATCTTATGGATCATGATAGAAAAATGTACAATTATTGATAACCAATATGACAAACATTATGAAAACTATGTTTCGAAAATACAATAATTTAATTTGTAAAATTTATATATTTAGAGACACCTTCTGCGTCAAATGCAATGTGTTTTGCAATTATTTATGCAATTCAAGGGGGTTGACAAGTCTACGTGAAAATAATAAACCGTCAAAGCAGAATTAATGGTTTCCGTATCCACCTTTGTTTCTGGATAAATCGAACTTGAATATTCGATTTCGTTTGAAAACGCGTATCTGTTTACATTATTGCAGCACGGTCGTCGAATTTATATTTACTATTTAGTAATTATGAGGCTGCGCAAATTACTGCATAAGAAATTGTAATGGAATTTTTAACATACGTATAATAATTGATACTTTATGCAAACATAGTTTTCAAATTGGTGTATGCTTATAAAAAATTATTATACACAGAGTTTTATACATCCATTAATCATAATAGTTTTCAAATTGGTATACCTTATAAAAAAAATATACACAATGTTTTATATATCCATTAATATCTCTTAGTAAATTATATATGCGTACATATTTTATTAAAACGTATATTAATTATTCTATTTATTTTTAATAATCATATCACGCTCTTGTTATATTTTAATCTACACGGAATGAAAGTGAAGACGAAGAATAAGAAACAAGAAAGATGTACTGATAAAAAAATGACGCACACATAATTCCTGACAGGAAATATCAAATATTATAAAGCTATGCTTCCATGCTATAAACATGGCCGATTTGTGCAGCTTATAAAAACGCGGAATACGAACAGTTATTTATCATATATACCAGGTTGTTCAATAAGTTTTGTCGTTCGATAAGAAAAACACAATGTTATTGTTCAAAATACACTTTATTATTCAGTATAATCTCCCTGAAGTGAGATTCCGGAAGGTCTGCAAAATACGCTTCAACAGCCGTTATGACCTCTTCATTTGACGAAAAACGCGTGCCACGCATAAATTTTTGAGTTCTGGAAACAAATCGAAGTCGCTGGGGGCCAAATCTGGTGAATACGGCGGATGCTCCAACAATTCGAACTTTAATTCATGGATTTTAGCCATTATCAAAATGCTCTTGTGACACGGTGCGTTGTCCTGATGAAAAAGGATCCTTTTCTTCTGCAAACCGGGTCTTTTTTCACGAATTTTTTCCTTCAACTGGTCCAAAAGGTTGCAATAATATTCAGAATTAATTGTTTTACCAGTTTGCAAGTGATCCACAAATAAAATTCCTTTCGCATCCCAAAAAACTGATGCCAGAACCTTCTTGGCCGATTTCTGGACACGAACTCGTTTCGAAACCGAACAACCAGGTGCACACCACTCTTTAGCCTCTTGTTTTGATTTAGGATCATGGTGATAGACCCAAGTCTCATCCATAGTGATGAATCGACGCACAAAATCCACTTTATCCTTTTCAAAACGCTCCAAATGTTGTTGAGAAAGTCGCATTCGAATGTGTTTTTGTTCAATTGTTAGCGAATGCGGCACCCATTGTGCACACAGCTTTTTAAAACTCAAAATTTTATTGAAAATATGACTCACACTGCCTAATGAGATGTGGAGAGCCTCTACTAAATCCCTCTCAGTCAATCGACGATCTTCCAAAACCATATCCTGTACTTTGGCTACGATTTCTGGTGTTGATGCGGTTTTTGGACGTCCTTCACGTGGATCGTCTTCAAGGCTTGTACGACCACGTTTAAATTCAGCAACCCATCTTTCTACTGTTCTAATTGAAGGTGAACGTTCATTATACACTCTTAACATTCGTTCGTGAATTTCTTTTGGTGCTACACCTTCCAAAAATAAGAATTTCATCACTGCACGATATTCAATTTTTTCCATTGTCGAAAATACTGTGACACGGCGACACTAAATGGCTTGTAAACAAAGAATGAATTGACTGATTGAAATGAACCTTCACATACGTTGATAAGAAGAGTGAACCAACAAAATAAAAACAAATTTGGACTAGTAGCAACGCCCTCAACAAAACAAAACAAAACTTATTGAACAACCTGGTACATAAATTTAATTAAATACCCACTTTAAGGAAAGAACTGTATTCATCCTAATTAATTTTGGCATGTTTTTAAACATGCGTTTTGCCATCAGAAAGTTGCGAAACAAACGGCAGTAAAACATACGTTAGCCGAATATACGAGTCAACCACCGTCTTATAAAATGCTCTACATTCTTGTGAGAAGAAAAATCAATATGTGTTGTATACGTATGTCAATTTATAGGACACTGTTTTATTACGTAGCGATTGAGCTCTTTCCATGCTCTCTTTTCTCTCAGAATTCTCTCAGTCTTCCTACTTCATCCACCATAAAGTTAAATTGTGTAGTGCATGGCAAACGAAAATTAAACAAAACAATCCTCATTGAGCACGTTCTCAAATATAGAAATGTTGACAGTTGGCAATTCCGATCAATGGATATGTCAAATGAAGAGTGTCTGCATCTACAATGCTTGATGAGGGTACATCGAGGGTAGATAAATCAAGCCAGAAGAAGATCCTCGAGAATGGATTAATCCTTTGACTGCTGAATACTTCCGGCTGAAGTGCTCGCTAAGGAAGAAATATTTTTCGCTAGTGTGAACTCTTTTGACTGATTATGTAAGACGCAACTAAGTTCTAATGATAATCCTTCATTTACTTCAAATTAAATAGTGCAAGACAATTATTTAATAAAGAACGCATCTGTATTCATCTTATATATTGATAGATGATTGATACATGATAGATTTCGACGGACGTATATATGCATCTATTGCAGTCAAAGGGTTAAACGAGATGAAAAAGCCCTTGCGTTAATCAATTTAACACATTGTTGACCGGTCACGAGTTAACTCGTGTTTACACTTGCGTCGGGTATTTTAATTTTTGAAACGCAGGGCAATATAGAATATAGCAAAATTTTGTTTATTGTGTTCAATCGCGTCTGCTTTATTATAAGAAAGTATAATTTTCTTGGTACTGAGGCTTTTATTACAATTCTAGTATCAGAAAGTACCAAGAACGACGGAACGTGACAGTGAAGCATTTTTCAATAAATTATACGTGAATGCTTTATATAGTCGCCCGAGTGATTTTTAAATAAGTTGTAGTCATTTGGAAAATGATTATTGAAAATGAAATAACAAGGGCATAATCTAGCTCTTTAAAAGGAAAGCGCAACGAAACAAGATATATGTGCAAAACCTCTTGTCTACATCTAGACGTAAATTACTGCTGTTAATCGTACGGAATCGACTACAGTTAATCATCCGAAAAAATATTAAAAGTTACATCAAATTTATGTCCAAAGTTCGATTTAAATTCATTATGCACGAACAAACTTTATTGAAGGTTATTTACATCGTTCCACTTCCATGTTCAATTACGAAATATTAGCCGGTGACTTGAGACAGCTTTTACCGAAAATTGCCGGTCAACAATGTGTTAAGTGTCGCACATAATCAACTATTATACGAAAAAAATGAAGCTACTATTTCGAAGGAGGTATGGGACAAATTGAGTAAAATGTTTGAATCGCGTGGACCAGTTAGAAAAGTTAACCTGTGCAAAAAGTTGCTGCGAATGGAGGAGAGGTCCAATATGAGTATGTCGCAGTATATAAGTGAAGATCAAGAATGTTATTAATGTCGTTACCAACTGAATATGAGAATTTCTGTATAATGACAGAATCGCAAGACTATATGTTGACAATTAATGATCTAATGATCAAAGTAAAAGAAGAAGAACAATACAGGGTGAGCGTTATACGGAACAGATCGGTCGAAATCGAAAGGAAAAATGATGTGCGATACATAAATAGACAGAGTAACTGTTTTAATTGTGGGAAATACGGACATAGACATATTGATTGTAAATTGAATCCGCAAATGAGACAAAGTTCTTATTAATCGACTGCAGCGATAACGACGATTGGTGATAAAACATCTTAAAGAATTCGCAGATAAAGACGATTTGTAGAATGATGGAGAGTAAAAATGTGAATATGCACACAAAATCAAAAACGCTCAACCAAGTCTGAGGTAGAAAGAACGAAACATGGATATGACCTAGAAGAACTGTGTAATAATCTATTATAAATTTCACGCATAATAAATCGCGGGTATAAAATAAAATTTGAGAAAAATCGCGCAAAAGTAAATTAAAAAAGTCATGTCATGACGGCTATTTGTCCTTAACAATGCGTTACCTTTTATTGTATTTACTTTTTTGCGTGTTATTTAAGCAGTCTTGTACTGGAATTATACGCAAGCTGTCAAACCTTTTATGCCTTTGTAAAAGATCATTTTCAATGAAACTTGTCACATCAATTAAATTAAAGTTAATCGGAAACGTTATCACGTTAGCTATATACTTAGAAATATTATATTAGAAATAGAAATTTCAATACATATTTTATATCATTTTCACGTTATCACGCTTCAAAAAATATTAAATCACGTTGTATACTTTTAATTTCATATTTAAATTATGTAATTTATTGTTATACTTAGGTTTCGCATGAACAACAGAAAATACTTTATCGCATCATTTAAATTGTACCACAACTCCTTTTTTCAAAAAGTCCGTTAAGGATGAGGATTATCACGCGGAACATCATTTTAAGTGTTAAAGTAATATTTATAAAATGAGCCAGTCTGTTTTCTTTAAGCATTTTATTAGCTCTCTTTGAAAATCTTTATGTAGCCAATTCAAATTAGTTAGTTATTTATGTATCAATTAACATCGTAGGGACATGTATAATGATAGGTTCCAAACATGTTTTTATATTACTTTTTTTTGATCAATATTTACATAAAATACAAGATTTGAATATATTAATTTTGATAACCACAAGAAAATGAAGAATAGAATGTGGTGAGCATTAGATGATTAATGTTTCGAAATCGAAAGGTTATAATGATATATATATAAATAGACAGAGTAACTGTTTGAAAGTGGAAAATTCGGACATAGACATATTGATTGTAAATTGAAACTGCAAATGAGACAAAGTTCGTATTAATCGAGTGCAGCGTTCCAAACACTGTTTTTATATTACTTTTTTTTTGCTATTACATATAATACACTAGATGTGTATTAATTGAGAATAAATTTTGTCATAATCTTTATAAGACTAATGGGACATATATGTCCTACGCTTTAACTTTACACTGATTTAAAAAAATCGTTTTTTTTTTCTTTTACTCTATTATAATGAATAAACTCTTCAGGTGAAGTAACAGAAATGTAACTTTCCTCTTTTATTTTCTTAAAAAAAATCGTCTCGGAAGGATTAAAGAGAAAATCTATAATTGTGGATACACTTACGAAAGCGTTTATTTAATTAATTATTTGGTTCCCTTTATTTTAGAACACACATCGATAGAGGGGCTGCGAGAAGAAAAATCACTGTGTCGTTTATACATGTAATTTCTGTAGTATACTATTTCATTACCTAACGACAGAGTTGTTCATATCCTCATTTTCATCTGCTTTCTTCGTTGTTTTTCGGACTTTATTCTATTATAATAGATCTTTACTTAATATGTAAACCCACTAGTGTAGTTGATATCTCTGACAATTCTGAATGAAAACTTAGCAACATTTCAATATTACTAAGTACACGACTCTTCAGTAATAACACTGCGAATTTAGTGGTAAAGTTTACTGGTAGCAATAGCCAACAGAAAATACCTTAACGCAGGAATATTTTGGAATTACAGGAGAGGGCGATGATTATCTGACAATATCTCTACGAGATGGTGGCGCTGCAGTCGGCATGACGCTGGCCAAAGGAAGATTGGATCTTCATATAAAACCGGCGAGGGTGCGATTCGACGATAATCAGTGGCACAAGATCATCGTCCACAGAAAAGTTCAGGAGGTAATTAACTTTTCGTCTACCTACCGCTTTCAACGTCACAGCGTAAACAGTAATTAAACGAGAACACGAGTACATCCGGTTACTCGGAATTTTTTGCCCGCGTTCTTCTTATGCGTCGGACTAAATTAAAACTAGCTTGTGTTTTTCAAAGCGAAATAGTATCGGGTTTCCTTCAGCTTCGCACATTTATTGGCTCCGTGTTTATGTTTGGGGGTATCGTCGTGTCTGCCTTTATTCTTCTGAGGTGGATCCGATGATTATGTTTTATGATAATTGTACGAGTGCTGCTAGGAATTACTGCGTTTCGGTCCCAATTGTATGCAGTTGCTTATATTAATATTCGTATGCTCTTTAAAACAGAGTAACTTTTTACGAAAATTTTATTTTCAGTTTTCAATCAAATTGAACGAAATGACTTAACATTTTCGAGTGTTTAATGGGTGACATATACAAAACCATTTTTTAATCTGAGCGTGTAGTGAACATTGAACTAATAAGCTGTGCCAATCTAAATATTTAAATAAGTTGTTCAAATTTTCATACATGCTGAAAACTTTGTCGAAATCAATTAACGTTCATATCAGTTACAAACGATGAGAATTAATGAAATTTGTAGATTTTCAGGGTTTTTCGCCTATAAATGTAACAAGTCTAAAGATTATTAGATATTTCACTCACGCGTCTGTTTTTTTCGGCATTAATCAATTTTGCCGGAATTTTTAGCATATATATAGCTGATTCAAAGTTACAATGCGTGACGTTGACATTTTCATTAACGGCTTTGGTAAAAAATATCGTAAAAATCAACCTTTACTGTTTTTTTCGCAAATCCTATAAATTGTCATTTTATTGAGACCTTCGTATATAGTATCTTGTAAACGTTTTGTGCCCAATTTAAAAGAAGTTACTCTGTTTTTAAAGTATCAGAATGTTAATGTGTGTAATTGCAGATCGATGACAAGAAACAAATCAGGTTTTCGATGATAGATCGTAGATTCGTGTTTGCAGTTTATAAATAAAAGCTTTTACTCCAGCTGTTTGAAATGAAAACAAATACATGTTACAGAACGGTTATGTGGGTTGAACGCAAAATGGTTTCTATCGAAACCCATCATATTTTTATCAAAAGGAAGAATCTATCAACTGTGTTCTAGCTGTGTTATTTTTTATGTAAATGACACAGTATTTAACATAAGTTTGTTGAATAATATCGTGATAAAAAATCATTGTTCCATAAAAACTGAAATAACGTCTAAGGTTAATATGACATTTTATCAAGAGCCAGTTACTACAATGCACTATATATTATTAATGTTAATACATTGTCGATGGAAAACGAGAATTTGCGTTACCCGTCCCTCAAGCACAGAAGACAATAAAGGCGAATCGACGCTATTTGGTTTTCAAATATTGAAAATGCGGACCAACGTATAATATTTTATGCACGACAAACCGATGTGTGGGTCATAATCGTTGTATTTCGTTGATTTTGTGGTTATAACGAAACAGCTTTGTAGACCGTCAAAATAGTTTTCAAGAATTAGTCAAAAATAGAGCTCCAAGAGTATAGATCTGAAGGGTATGGCAGATAATAATTACCGAATTAGCCCGAATATAACGCAATATTTTTCGAGCATTTATTTTTCGTCAAAAAATTAATTTGCTCTAAATTCAGGATTTAAGTAATGGAATCTAATATAAACAAGGACATTTTCCTACAGAGGTTGAAACGATAGTTAAAGGTTTCAAGAAATACTGAATTTCCAATGATTTAAATGGGACGGAAGATGACATTTTATGGGAGACTGAAAAGGTGAATGTAAATACTGATGATACTGATGTGACATCAATGAGTTCTCATTCTGAAAACAGTTCCAATTCTGAATAAATATTTTCGTTTTTTGTTGTTACTTACGTAATTTTGTTTTACATTAATTAATGATATTGACATGAATACAACCTGTGTTATTAGTAATAATTACCTAAATAAATGTTTACCTGATTGAATTTTACTTTCTTTGAATTCTTTTATGAGTATTATTTTTTTTCTAAATATCTTTATGAAAATTTCGGACTGGCGTTAAATTCGGGGTCGCGTTATATTTGGGCTAATATGGTATATAGAATAGAAAAATAATATTGGGAAATGAAACAAAAAAAAAAAAAATGTAATAGATCTAAAACTATAAAGAAAAAAAGAGGCAGGACACGATACATCTCTTAATTCTGCTTCCTGCTCCCCCATAATGGGCAATATTTTAGTCAATTAAATATCACACCGAAAAACCCTATTAGCATCATCAATTGTTATACCGCCCATTCTTTAACGGAAGATTGCATTTAATAAATTTATGTTACCTTCAATACCGACGTTGAAAATTTGCATACATGCCGAAAATGTTTTGGAGTATTTCGTCGACAATATTAGAAATAAAGTAAATTTTCATTCACAATTAAAAATCCAATTTTCAAGTTCAATCTTCGTTAAAAATTCGTTCATATACATGTTGCTTATCTAAGTAAAAAGTATCGCGATATATAGTACACATTTATATGAGCGATTCAAGAGTTTTATATAAAAATCGATGCGGAAGCTTGAATAACACGCTCGACAAAGAAGTGAAACGCGTCAACGTAATTATTTATATAGATCGCCACACACAACTTTCTACAACCGTCTAAACTGTGCGTTCTCGTTTACGCATTGTATTGACCGGCTCGTTTTAATAGCACAATATATCAATGACATTCGTATTAACCCTGGTACGAGCTAGCGATCGCAATAATTTCCGATAAACGAATTATCCTCCGCGCGTATACGCGAGTTTGGATTGGCAGGAGCGTTCTGGCATGCGGTGAAGAATAAACAATGCCTCTGTATAAATATTTTTACGGACCCTCGTAATAACGGATCGGTTACGCGCGAGTGACATTAATGCGTCGAGCGAGTTGACTAATTGACACAATACATCAGCGACCACAGTTCGTTGACAGATCAAATTATTGCATTAAATATGGATTATCTTGGCACGGAGAGGTGTCTAGACGAGCATGTGACCGGATCATGTCCGATGAAAAGCGATCTCCTCAACTGCTCCTTTATTTAATGACCCAGGCTGCGTTTATGTTGAAATTGTTGATGTTCGGACGCGTATTAATTATAGCGAACACGTGCGAAGCGGCGGCACATTTTTTCTCATGAAAGGGTTCTGATCCGTCGCATAGAAACAGTCAGACCGAACTTTTATATACAATGACGTCCGTCACCGACTGATGCAACGCTTGTAAACCAAAGCGCCCTTCTTATCGCATAAAGTATACTATCGTCGGTGGTCCGGAAAAGAATAACTTCTCGCTGGGTCTGACGCACTCTCGATCATGCACTGCCCTTTGTCCGTTTCGTTTTCGGCGTATCGTTCTTCGGCGTAGTGCATTGCGTCACCCAGTCGTTCGATAGTTCGTTGTCATAAGAGATCGTTTTAGACGTTCGTCTTTTGATCAGTTACGGCTAAGATCTCGTGCGAGACACATCAGAGCATTGTTATAGTAGGCAACTTGCCTTCTTCTAGTACTTACTCACGCGATACTTTTGTTAAAGTGTAGAAATAGTTTTTGTTAATAAAAACTCATAAAACCTCTAATCAGGCTTCTCTTACTCTAAAGGCAGAGAAGTCGCCACGTGTAATTAGCGACCGAAATCCACGTAATCGCCTTTGCACGTGGGTAAGAACGCATAGTGCGTTCGGGTGCAAACTCGTTAGTAAAAAGACAGTAATGGGCGCGCACAGTTGACATTACTCTTCTGGTCGGAATCGAGTTGAGAGTACACTGTGTAGCATCAGAAAAACGGCCGTAGATGTGTCGCATAAATGTAGGAAGTGTGTGTGTGTGTGTATGAGTGGCTGCGACCGATTGTTGCGAGTGAAGGTATAATGATAGCGTGGTTTTGTTTGAAGAATGCGTGACGTATGTCTCATTATTGCGCGTGTCGACTGTAACGCATTTAGAGTGAGCGAGAGAGAATGTAGGTAAGAATGAGAGGATGCGTGTTTTTACGAATGATTGGATGCCGAACCCTTGGGGAAGGACGGGGGTGCATAGCAACGGCCCGGCGAGGAGATAGAGTTTTCGTTTAGAGATAGTTGAGTAATAGGGCAGAGAGTTTTAAGTTGTCGTTCAGTCAAGTTCAGAGAGTAGTTCAGTCCAGTATAGATACGTTTTCTTGCCGTTTACCGAATAGTTGTCGGATTGCCATAGTTCTATTTTCATTTTGTATTTATATGTATAATTAGTGTCTTTTATTTATCTTTCAATAAATTATTCTACTCAATATAATTCCGCATCACACTTCGAAATCACCTAACATCTAATATCCCTACAGTTCATAATATCTTTTCGTTATACAGAAATTACAAGTTTCAATGCGTGCTTCATTAGTCGACACTTTTAAAGATTATGGAAGTTTTCGTTATGCTTGAAGTTTGTTTATTATCGTGTTTTTAACAAAAGTATCCACGTTATCGACATGGTCCCTTGGATAAAAAAAATAGTTTTTAGGAGCCTGTAATTATGGTTATGGTTTAGCAGATGGTTACCGGTCAGTAGTCCATTATTTTACATTTGTTTTATATTAATGTCATATTACGTGTCAAGAGTTATTAGTTTAGATTACTTATATTATTTTCCTCATAAAATGGATAATTTCATATTGTAGCATCAGGAAAACGGCCATAGATGCGTCGCATAAAACTGTCGTTGGGCCATCGGGCTCTACCGGATTAAGATAAGGTGGAAGAGGTCTGTTTAATCATTTATGCCGGCCCGGTTTCCGACGCGAGTTCAGTTATGTTTCAGTAATAGATCAGAGTTTTAAGTTATCGTTCAGTTTAAGTTGAGTTGTCAGTCAGTCAAGTTCAGAGTGTGGTTCAGTCCAGTATAGATACGTTTTCTTGCCGTTTACCGAATAGTAGTCGGATTGCCATAGTTCTATTTTCATTTTGTATTTATATGTATAATTAGTGTCTTTTATTTATCTTTCAATAAATTATTCTACTCAATATAATTCCGCATCACACTTCGACATCACCTAACATCAAATATCCCTACAACTGTTTTTCGTGTTGGGGATAATTATATCCTATATTACTGTAGGATTTAGATTGGAATGATATTATTAATCGGCCTTGGTCACAAAAGTAGTAGCTATAATGTTACTCGCACTATACTCTATATTAATCCTTTCAGTGCCGGACGACGATATATTGTCGTTCGCAACACTTGCGAAAAGTGCCAACAACGATATATCGTTGCGCATCGAATAGCGCCTTACTATTCGCATTGTGAGAGAACTCTGTCTCAAAATAAATTTATAATACGTTATAAATGGTCTAATTTTATTAGGAGAATTAAAAAAAATAGTTTTTCGGCTTAACTTTATATTACGTATAACAATTACTTGTTTGGGAAGAGACAATCCGAAAGGCGCTTACCATGTACATTGGAGTTATTCTTTATTTTTGATATGCAATATTATTTATTTTGTTACAAAATATTTTGTAAATCTAAAGTATATACTTTGTCATAAATGGTCTATATAAAGTTATGATGAAAAGATGACTTTTCCAATGTGGTAATACGTTTTGAAGGAGAGAACTAAATTTTTGTTTTCTTTATGATCATTTATACCTTTGTTATTTATATTATTTTTAATGAATATAGAAAAATTAGTGTCATTGTTTTATTCTCTACTTCTAAAACTTGTCAAACTGACCCTTCGATAAAGGGGATAAAATACTTAACGAATCTTGCAGGAGACACCAGACTTACCGACGGATCTGTTTTAATCATTTATGTTCTCGCGGGCATGCTTGCGTACCTTCTTCGATGCACAAATAGCACACATTCACTACCAAATGCATCCAGGGAAGGGAAACGTAGGGAGAACTTAAGTCATTCATCGTAATTCATTCATGCATACAAAATTCAAAGACGCATAAGTTAGTTGTTACGAAACAAGTCTCAAAACTACTTTCCACATAATCACTTTCCGTGTTTATTTACCATCATTCCAGTGTAAATAAAAGTTTGTTTATTATTTGTAACAGTTCCATTTTTTCTTCAAATACGCATATATCAATCGTTACGAAACAAGTCTCGAAACTATTTTCCACATAATCATTTTCCGTGTTTATTTACCATTATTCCAGTGTAAGTACAAGTTTGTTTATTATTTGTGGCAGTTCCATTTTTCTTTTCACTTTTTCGGAAAATGTAATAATTTCTGCTCCAACGTGTTTTATGGACAGACATGTCAGTGCGCAGTAACAAATCAAACGTAACAAACCGCATGTTTTCATCTAAATACAAATGTATCCCGTCCGATGACAAATTCATTAACCTTTAAATTTATAAACTGATTTTCCCACGCCACTCCAGCCCTTTTATGGTCGTTTCAAACAACAACCGCCATTTTCGATCTGCGCGTCGAGACTTTCTCTCCTTTTACACAACTTCCAATTTCTCCTCTGAACCTATTCGAGCATTCTTTCTTCAGGCTTGTAGACAGCTGACGCTTATATCGGTTTCCTGCTTGAGAATCCCAATTGGGTAATGGCCCGCTCTCAATACTACTCGTAGCCCACCCGGTACACTATATGTCTTCAGCTTACTGATTCGGATACTTTGCTCCGCATGAAGAGAGAACTTGCGAATATGTTGGCGGTGGAAATAGCGTAAGCTCTGTACAGAATCGCCTACGTTATTACGTACAATGACTACAAGATTTATTCTTTTTGTCGGTGTCGAGACAATATTGGAGCTTCTGGTGATGCAGAATAACGGCTGCGATAGGTCAGTGATGTGCTGAAATTAAAGGTGGTATTATTGTGCCGGCCTATTGGCATTAATGTTTAATACAAAGATACACCGGCCTAATGTGAAATGAATAAATAAATAAGATGCCCCATGATAAGAAACCCCACACATTCTGTAGCTGTCGCTACTGTCCTAACATGTTGACACATTGTTGACCGGTCACGAGTTAACTCATGTTTGCACTTCCGTCGGCTATTTTAATTTTTGAAACGTAGGGCAATATAGAATGTAGCAAAATTTTGTTCATTTTGTTCAATCGCGTCTGCTTTATTATAAAAAAGTATACTTTTCTTGGAACTGAGGCTTTTATTACAATTCTAGTATTAAAAAGTGTCAAGAACGACGGAACGTGACGGTGAAGCATTTTTCAATAAATTATACGTGAATGCTTTATATAGTTGCACGAGTGATTTTTAAATAAGTTGTAGTCATTTGGAAAATGATTATTGAAAATGAAATAACAAGAGCATAATCTAGCTCTTTAACACTGACTGCCATGATGGTCACCGATGACCGACGAAAGAAATTTTACTGAAGATCCAAAATATTCGCAATGGGTAGCAATTATTATTTTATAAATGCAGTTGTTATTAGAATAGTGATGCGATCCTTTGGTCTTCAATACCTGCACATTATTTACATTTTGCATAATTGAGTGGAACGCTGTGGTATTTTATAGCATCGCCGTTCTAATATAGTAAAATACGCGTGGCAGTCAACGTGTTAAAAGGAAAGCGCAACGAAACAAAATATATGTGCCCATAATTATGAAAGTGGTCTAAGTCAAAATTAAAAAAAAAATGAGTTTATCAGTTATTTCATACCACATTATTTTTAACTAAATTTATTCAATGTATTTTTTACGAAATTGTCAAAAATGAACCATTAGATAGTGGTTGTAATTTCAACATTATATGGAATTCATTTAGTTTTAATTATGAAAGTGGTCTAAGTGAAAAATTTAAATAAATTATATAAACAACTTTAAAATGGCACGTGGCCTTCTTTGACGCGTTTCTGAACTACATAATAAAATAAATGACAATCAAATTTTAATAATAACGACAACGAAGAATCAATAACAAGAAGAGTAAAAAATACCGCGGGTGAATCTGTCTCTTGGCTACAAATTCAATGGATGAGATTCTTGAAAAATGAACCTTATAAAGTGTTCTATAAAACATCTTTAGATGATTCTAAATTTCACGTTTTGGATCTTTCACCTAAAACAGGAAGACCAAAAATATACGGAAATATTAAATTACTTCCATTATACACCACCATTAGACCAGTATCGGAAGAAAAACATAAAGATATTATGAGTTTACTACCGTACATCCCTCCAGTTTTTCAGGAACATTTTAAGAATCTTAAATACTGAAATAATGATAAAAATGGATTACTGTTTAAAAATAATTAATAAATGTAATAAATGTTCACGAATTATTTCAATCAAATTATTGTTTCAAATAAAACTCAAAGTTCTTTATTGCTTTAAGTCATTTATAGGACATTCAGTTAATTTTGAAAATGGTCTAAGTCAATTCAATCTTTAAAAATAATATTATCGTATAAAATACACACAAAATTTCATATTCATAGTAAATTTCCATTAATTAAGACTAATAAAATTATAAATTAAAATGTCGCATAATGTAAAAATATTTTTTAATTTATTCAAATGCAATTCATTAAATATCTCGAAACAAGAAATATATGACTTAGACCACTTTCATAATTATGGGCATATATGTGCAAAGCCTCTTGTCTACATATACGAGTAAATGACTGCTGTATAGTTAATCATACGAAAAAATATTAAAAGTTACATAAAATTTATGTTCAAAATTCAATTTGAATTCATTATGCACGAACAAACTTTATTGAATCGTTTCACTTCCATGTTCAATTACGAAATAATAGCCGGTGACTTGAGACAGCTTTTGCCGAGAATTGCTGGTCAACAATGTGTTAAGTTCTGTGTAAGAAGTATGAGCCCAATGTTGCATATATTCAGAATATATAGTGAAGCAGGAAAGATTGGAGTGAAAGGTAAACTGAGTGAAGAGAGTAAGACGAGAAGTAAAGGTTTTGTGAGAAAAAAAAGTGTGTTTTGTATTAACACTTCAGCGTCGAGATTTTTCGTTAAAAGCAAAGCGCTAATTATTTACCAAATTAATATTTTTCGAGGAATTTTGAGGAAAGTGATAGATTACTGGTCTGCATAATTGCATAATTTCCATTAACCATTTAACGGGCTACTATCCATGATCCTCAACTTCTTTGATATTAACAAAATTATATTTAATAAATTTAAATAACTGAATAATTCAATTAATTTAATATAAATTAAAAAATTTAATAATAATAATAATAGAATTAGTATTAATACGAATAAAATTAATATTAATACAATATAATTAATAAAATTCAAAACATGTTAATGTGTCCTTTGAATGGTATGCTTGCAAATAATTGCAAAGATATAATTGTTCTATATATTTTACTATATTTACACATGCAGAAAGTTTCTCAACGTATGTTAAAGCTTAGCTTAAACGTCCAACTCGTGTCGTATCATTCTAACATAAATACATTTCCACTGATGATTGTCCCGAAATAAAGCAAGAAAGTGGAAAAATTTTCAATTATTTTACCTCTCAATATACGAAATATCCGAAGAGAGATTGAACCATTTATAGCGCTTTACCAATTTATTTGAAGACAGGTCTGTGAAAAATTAAAAGAGACGCATATGCGTTATCCGGCTCCAATGGGTTGATCTGCTGTTTTTAATGGTTATTACTCACTGTCAATTAATTTTATCCCACAGCACCGACAAATTGTGGCTATAGATAGGTCAGAAATGAAACTGGGAATTAATTTTCGGCTCCGGTATATTCATAGTTTGTGCACTGGTCGATTCAAGTTGACTGTTTGAATGAAAATGTAGTTATACATAAATCAGAAAGAGTAAATAAAAGTGCTGGATAAATAATCGGAATTAAAATTAATCTTTGACCGAAGTATAGCCACAATTTAACTTCGTCAATTTGAGTAGTTATTATCATATTTATTTCAGAGTAATACATTGTACATGAAATTCGGCAATGTCAATAAACTACAGGAGGAATAAATTACACACTACAGCCTAAAACTGGAATGTAACTTTTAAACGAACGAGTAATACAAGGAATTCCCATAACATCTAAATCTGCATTTTTTATTTATAGCTCCATAAATGTAATTAGTTTAAAGATTTTTACATTTTCCAAAATCTGTCGCTGGTTTCAGCATTAATACATTTTAATGACACTTCTTTTATGACACAAACCGTAATATTCAAATTTTCATTAAAATCTCACATAAGAAAATTGCAAAATACGGCCTCTACCATTTCCCTCATAATTCCGATAATTTGCAATTTTTCCAAAACTTTTTACGTGTCATATAGAAATACGCAGTTTTCTAATGTCTCAAAAAAATTATTCGTAGAGACGCATTCATCAATTTTGAAAGCATTATTCTATTTCTGAAGAATAACCGAGTATTACCAAGTCCCGATACATTCGAACCATATTTGCATTTGAGGTAAATCTGCATCAGTAACCTATTCGTGAAATTGATTGTCTAAAGATGAGATTGACGATATCAGCGAAGTGCAGAAGATTGAAAGCGGTTAGCGACGAACCCCGCAACATTTTCTGCTGCGATTTATTTGCAAGAAATAGACGACGTTTAATGGAGAGCAGACTAAATGGCATAACACACATGTATCTGCTTTCACATACGCATTCGTAGCCGATCCTATTGCGAGTGGAACGATGCGGCGCTTTATGGAATGCAGACGTTTACTTCAAAATGGTTCCGAAACGTCAAGGCCGGCTGCAAATGCGGTAGATTATTCTCCGATGAATGTGAAGATGATTGTTATTGAGATTAAAGCCGCACAAAAGTTACAAGCCGCATTATAAATAGGCACAATGTTTCTATTTTGATGACGGATAAAAGAAGAATCGCGCTACTTTTCGAAGAGTCATATTTACCTGCCGATAGGAATCGTATAATACAAGGTGTCTGCTAAATGAGGCCACGTAAATATCTCCTTTATTTTTCGTGACACGAAAAATGTTCACGATCCAACATCATTGGGCTAAATAGTGGAATATGATGGGAAGCAAATTTTTTAAGTGTTGTTTCCAAAGTCGTTCGTATTTTTTATCTACAAAACGCGTATTTACGTAAATTGCTGTAAAGTTTTCGTTTTGATCATCGCTGGTTCTTTAGGAGATGAGTTGATGTCTCAAAAATCTAACAGAAAAATTCTTAATAGATGAAACGAAAGATGATTGTTATTGAGATTAAAGCCGCACAAAAGTTACAAGCCGCATTATAAATAGACACAATGTTTCTATTTTGATGACGGATAAAAGAAGAATCGCGCTACTTTTCGAAGAGTCATATTTACCTGCCGATAGGAATCGTATAATACAAGGTGTCTGCTAAATGAGGCCACGTAAATATCTCCTTTATTTTTCGTGACACGAAAAATGTTAACGATCCAACATCATTGGGCTAAATAGTGGAATATGATGGGAAGCAAATTTTTTAAGTGTTGTTTCCAAAGTCGTTCGTATTTTTTATCTACAAAACGCGTATTTACGTAAATTGCTGTAAAGTTTTCGTTTTGATCATCGCTGGTTCTTAAAGTTTTCGTTTTGATCATCGCTGGTTCTTTAGGAGATGAGTTGATGTCTCAAAAATCTAACAGAAAAATTGTTAATAGATGAAACGAAAGCTTTTCTGGAATACTTTCGTTGATGTTTGCAGATTAATGATATTCGTCAAAGTTTGTGTCTGTAGACATATTGTCGTGGGGTGTTATAAATTAAATATACATAAAATTGATTAAAAATATACATAAATTAAACACAAATATAAATTTTTATCGCACAGTAATTTAATAAACTATTAAAGTTTTAGTATCACAAACGTATTCATCCCCTGTAAGCCTAAAGTTCCGAAAAATCAAATATACGCGTTACAGAAATAAGCTGACGGACGAAACACTTGTGGGAGCAGTTTCCTTAGACGAAGTGGTAGCAAAGATGACATTTCGAAGTTAGTTCATCTTTGGTCGAGTAGAGGAACAGTAATTCGGTTAGTGTGCCATTAGCAGTGAAGCGTCGACAAACAGCCTTTTGCAAATATTAGAGAAATCATCACATCGCTTCAGTGCATGGTTATAACGAAGTCTTCGACAAGCCATTGATTCACCAATTATGTCACTTAGGAAACGTAAATGGCGAATGATGCCTAATTTCATATTCCATTTTTAATTATATTTATAGAAAATGTTCAAATACTTTTTATTTACATTATTGTCAGAGAACTTTAACTCTTAATGGACTTTTAACCCTTTGACTGCGGCGCACTCTTGGACGAATCTATCAATATGGACGGTGCGTTTTTCGCATGGTTGTGCACTGACTAGTGACCGAAACAGTACCCAGAAATTTGATAACATTCTTATATTTTAAAAAATAATAATAGCAAAAAAATTAAAAATATCAACTTTTATTCATGTTTAGTAACATTCTGAACTATTTTAATTTACTTGACTTAATTTGTGCATTCCTTCAATAATAATCGGTAATTAAAAAAATAACGAATGGATAAATTCAAACACTAATCACAAAATGAAATAAATAAATACTTACATATACAGTAAAGAAACAGGTTTGCAGGAATCAATGCACGAAGCGATCATACGAGAGCGTACGTACAAGAGCAGTGTAATATGAAGGCAATTGACTGAATGATATTGAAACAATTGCCGATATTTAGTTGCTATGTTACATAAGACGATAAACTGAATGTGGAATCAATCAGTAAAACAGTAACAAAGGTGTCATAGTACAAAAATACAGAGGGCGTATATTTACGCCTTTCGTATATATTGACGGATTTCTGAGGGCGTATATACGAGGGCAGTCCGAGAAGTACTTAGCCTACAAAAGAAAAAAGAAAATTTTGGAAAATTGACGATTTATTTTTCAACATAGTCTCCTTTTAACTCGATACACCTGATCCAGCGATGAATCTTTCATATTTGCATGAAATATTGGGCATGAGAATACTGCTGGATGGGTGCCGCGTTTGCTCACTCCGGATAATTCAACGCATCCGTGAGCTTGGGCAGAGGTGTGAGCCGGTGTTTATCGCAATGAAAAGTTTCTACGTCGTTTTGTGACTGTCGACAAAACATGGATCCGTTTTTTACACACCAGAGACCAAGGAACAGTCGAAACAGTGGACTGCGCCCGGCGTAACTGTTTTGCACTTCTCCAGGAAGAAGGCGAAGACTGACACCTTATCGGCCGAAAAGGTGATGGCCACCGTTTTCTGCCGATTCACAAGGTGTCAACTACATAGACTACCGGAGAAGTGCAAAACAGTCACGGGGCTGTACTATGCCGACTGTTCCTTGGTCTCTGATGTGACGCCATTAAGGAAAAAACGGCCCCATTTGGCGATAGTCACAAAAAGTGAAACTCTTTCACCACGATAAACCGGCTCACACCTCTGCCCAAGCTACAGCCAAATTCGTTGAATTAGGCTACGAACGCGGCACCCATCCAGACCGTATTCTCCAAGATTTGGCAGGATATGCTTCTTTTTCTTCCCAAACTTGATCAAAAGTATCGAGTTGGGCAGAAATTTGAAAAATAAATGTAAATTTTCCAAATTTTCGTTTTTCCACGGAGGCCTAAGTACTTTGCAGACTGCTCTCGAAAACGTATGTTTTCAGACGGATTGAAAACTGAATGTGGAATCAATGTAAAACAGTAACAAAGGAGATTATGTTGAAAAATAAATCGTCGATTTTCCAAAATTTTCGTTTTTCTTTTGTAGTCTAAGTACTTATCGGACTGCCCTTGTATACGCCTTTCGCAGTCAAAGGGTTAATTGTGAATATCGACCAGCAACTCCAACTTATTCTCATCATACTTCAACTTGCAAGTTTTTAAGTGTCAGATTTTAAATGTTCACATAAATTGTGTATCTGCAGACCAGGAGTTTTTGCACCCGTCGAAAATTCAAATCGTAGTGGAATGATATCTTCGTTAAAAATTTCCTGCCAGAAAATCTTGCAATACAAATACTCTTGGTTAGATTTTCTTCCTGTGGTTCTTTATCATCTGCACTTCCGTCACTCGATAAAAGTTTTCTTACTTTTCTTCTTCTTCCAGGAACAAGAATATCACTATCACTGCTATCACTATAACTGATTTCCAAATCAATAGCTACGTCATTATAGATGCAAAAATCAAAGTTGTCGTCGTCACTATGTGTATTTTCCTCGCAAAGATAATTCATGTTTCTTTTCGACATAATTGAAAAATATATGGGATTACAATAAAATGGGTTTCGATCTGACTGTCTCTACTGATCGCTTGTAACTGACTCAGGAGTATTATTTTAAATTTGTAAACAATTATCCATAACGACCCAAAAATACATTTGGAGTAGAATGCTGCACATCGGTGATTCTTGAGTCGCACTTTTGGCGCGTTAAAAGTTAATAATTTTTTTCATTAGTACTTCATTAATATTTCACTAATGTGTATTTAACTTTAATATGATAGATTCTGGAAATCCATTGTTTACTGAACATCAAACATAAATAATTTGATATTGATCGTTTGCTTGAAGTAAAGTAAACATTTCTTAGCGTGTAATTATACGGCATTAATAAGCTCGATCTATGAGAAAAATTGTTCGTCTTTTCTGCTTTATACATTTTTAGAACAAAATAGTTTTCAGACTGATATAAGTACAATATTACGAAAAGTAAAGCTACATTTCTAATTGAGGGAAGTTCATTATTTCGTAACATACAGCTTTCCAGCCTATATCTGTGTAAGATTTCTGACTTCCGCATTAACTGGGCAATAGTTCTCCTTCTCTCTCGCTTCATACATTTTTAATTAGAAAAGTCGACGAGAATTATACAAAACCAATTAGATTCAGTGTTTACGTATGTTTACTTTGTTTGAAGTGCAATACGAGGAATAAATTTATATTCCTGCTTGGAGAAGGTTCATTATTATGTAATGTACAGCTTTTTAGTTTATAACTATACAATATTTCTGACTTCCATTTTTAAAACGGACGCGTCTACCTTGCCCGGTTTACCGGAAATAGCTTTTCCTCTTTTTCCGCTTTATACGTTATTAAGACAGGAGGATCGGAAAGAATTATTCAAAACCGATTAGCTTCCATTTTCACATATTTTTAGATTGTTTCGACCACGGTATGGGGAGGAAGTTTATATTTTTGATTGGAAAAGGTTCATTCTTTTATAACGTACAGCTTCCTAGCCTAAAGCTATACAATATTTTCGACTGCTATTTTAAAACGGATGCGTCTTCCTTTTCCGTTTAACCAGAAATAGCTTTTCCTATTTTCCGCTCTATAAATGATTAAGACAGGGGGATCGAAAAGAATTATTCAAATCGGATTAGCTTCCCTTCTATTTTCACATATTTTTAGTTTGTTTGATCTGCAGTACGCAGAACGAATCTATATTTCTGATTGAAGAAGGTTCATACTTTTGTAACGTACAGCTTTCTAGCCTGTAACTGTACAATATTTATGACGTTCAGTTTTAAACGGATACGTCGTCGTTGCACGTTATTATCGGAAACAGTTTTTTTGCTAACCTTATACATTTTCAAGATGAGAAGATCGGTAAAAATGATCCAAAACCGATCAGCTCCTACCATTACGTATTTTTAGGCATATACAAAGGTCACGTATTTCAAGAGCCCTTTCATTATTCAAGCCTTTAGGAAAAGGGTCAAAGTTTAAACTTTACAGAGTAATTTACAGGATATCATTTTTAACAAATAAGTACATATATATATTTGAAACAAATAAAAGAAAGTTACATAGGTATGCACACACACATATATGTGTACGCACGCATATACATATATGTATAATATCCTTTTACAAGTGATATCATTATATATACATAGAAGTAAAATAATGTTTTATTTCGATCGTTATTATTAATACGTTAAAATTTATTATTCAAAAAACCTGAGGTTTCGATACTAGGTGCGTATCTGTATCAAAGGAGTATATATTTCTACTATTACGAGATCTCAGAATTTATTCATATGACACACATATTGATGTTGCATGGTAAAGTTAAGTGAAAATAAGTTAGGTACATTTTATTATCTTCACATAATCATATTTCGTGACAGTCTATGCAGATACTTAACATTTCCAAACGCAGCGTATAGAAATACAAAAGTTAATTGCACATATACAGTTATCATTCTATCAACAAACACATAAAAGATTGAACACACTTCATCGCGTCAAATATTTCTACCACAGCCCACTGTACTACTGCTGCCTTTGCTTAAATGAGAAAAACATTTTTACGCTCGTGTATGGATTAAATGCATTTGAGAATGTTAACCGCGTATTATTCGGCCCCTGGACGAATTTTGTATCTTCGTCTGCACCACATATTTATAAACTTACCCGGACGTTGCAATCCGGGTGCAGATTCACCTCAGCGGAATATTTGTTAGCGTGCATTATGGTAAACTCACATGAAAACATACTATTCCAAGTGAAATGTTTAAGCGAAAAGGAAATTGCAAAATATAACAATTATTGGAATTCATAAAAACTCATGAAAACAGCAGTGGAGACAAAATGAAAACAAAACAGAGCATGAAAACAAACACTTTGACCTTAGCAACGCGTTTCTTTTTTCTGTTATTATCAGTTACCTTTATGTGGAGTTGTTCGCAATTACTGACGAACTATTTGTATAAAGCACAGTACATAATAAAATCCACCAATTTAGTGCTGAAAATTACTTAAAAAGTTATACAATTCCTTGGGACTCAATAAAGTCATAGCGGTATGAGATGTGACAAGTAAATATTAAAAAATCCACAATCCACAATCCACTGTATAAACTAGCACACTGTGAATGAAACTAAACTGTAAAAAAATATTAAAAAACATTCCTATTTGTATTATTTCACGTTTGGGTCGTGCTATTCGTCTTTAATCATCTTTAACCCATTCGAGACCGATTGCACACCGTGTGTGCAATTGATTTCCGAGGCTATAAGACGGCCTGCACACCGTGTGTGCAATAACAGTAATGTGCAATTATCAGTTATTCTGAGTAAACTAGTCGCCGAAATAAGATTTTCCTCGAACTAATGAAATCTGCAAGGTACAGGAAAACAAAATTTGGCATTGGTTTTACTGTGTACCAAAAATCTAAAAATTATTTGAAGCCTTTCTTACATGTAAAATACTATGAATTCTACAAAGAAGGAAAATATAGTAATAAATACTGGATTATGTTTGGGAGAATGTATACGTATAATTACTTTGTATTTTGCTATGTATTTACAAATTATATTTTCTTTTTTATTACTGAGTTACATTACTTTTACATTGATATACTGCAAACTATGATTAAATCATGCAAAATGAAGATGAAATACTGCAAGGTATAATTAAACCGTGCAAAATAAAGATAACGCAGAATCCTTAGAAGCCAAAGTATTGAAGCACCATTCCACTATCAATGGCTTTTACAAGATTGCAAATAGGCTTCATGGCGATTTTTTTTTGGATTTATAGTAAAATCTTTTACGCCGGTCACCGCGTATTTTGCTATATTAGAACCGCGATGCGATGAAATACTGCAGAGTATAATTAAACCGTGCAAAATAAAGATAACGCAGAATCCTTAGAAGCCAAAGTATTGAAGCACCATTCCAATATCAATGGCTTTTACAAGATTGCAAATAGGCTTCATAACGAATTTTTTTGCATTTATAGTAAAATCTTTTACGCCGGCCACCGCATATTTTACTATGTTAGAACCGCGATGCAATGATATACTGCAAACTATGATTAAATCATGCAAAATGAAGGCAACGCATAGTTGGTAGAAGCCAAAGTATTGAAGCACCATTTCAATATCAATGGCTTTTACAAGATTGCAAGTAAACTTCATTGCAAATTTTTTGCGTTTTTAGTCAAATCTTTTGCGCCGATCACCGCGTGTTTTGCTATATTAGAACCGCGATGCGATGAAATACTGCAGAGTATAATTAAACCGTGCAAAATAAAGATAACGCAGAATCCTTAGAAGCCAAAGTATTGAAGCACCATTCCAATATCAATGGCTTTTACAAGATTGCAAATAGGCTTCATGGCGATTTTTTTTGGATTTATAGTAAAATCTTTTACGCCGGTCACCGCGTATTTTGCTATATTAGAACCGCGATGCGATGAAATACTGCAGAGTGTAATTAAACCGTGCAAAATAAAGATAACGCAGAATCCTTAGAAGCCAAGGTATTGAAGCACCATTCCAATATCAATGGCTTATACAAGATTGCAAATAGGCTTCATGGCGATTTTTTTTGGGATTTATAGTAAAATCTTTTACGCCGGTCACCGCGTATTTTGCTATGTTAGAACCACGATGCAATGAAATACTGCAGAGTATGATTAAATCATGCAAACTGAAGGCAACGCATAGTTGTTAGAAGCCAAAGTATTGAAGCACCGTTCCAATATCAACCGCTTTTACAAGATTGCGAATAGTCTCCACGGCAAATTTTTTTACATTTTTAGTAAAATCTTTTGCGCCGGTCATCAGTGACCACCGTGGCAGTCAACGAGTTAAGCGTGTGCGGTCGGCTAAGTATTAACATTTTCAAGTTCATTTTTTCCGCTCGTGCCAAACCTCGCTTATCAAATGTTTGCATTTTGTTTCCCAAAGACGTCCACGACATTTTCCACAAAACGTCGAATGTCCAAGAGAACGCGCTGCCATCGGCTTCATCGCAAAATTCCGTAGAATCTAATAGTACGTACAAGCTAACCTACGTCGTCTAACCCATTAATAATAATCTCACGTTCTCATGAGCTGTCATGTCTGAACAACCTGTGCTTACTACGACGTCAGGACATAAATATCGATTAAACTGAGGTAGTTGACTGCATTCGAGCGTGCGTGTAGCACGCAAAAATCATGCGGCACTTTCCTTCGCATAACTGTTATACGTGTGTGCGGATGTGGGCTAGTATTGACAGACGTATTACGGAGAACCCCGGAAATGGCTGAGCACTTCTGTGAATGCGAACATGTCGGTTAAATCAGTCTGTCCGCGGTCTGCTCGTAAAGTGAAAAAGTTCGAAGCGCGGCGCCGAAGGAATTGAAGGCTGGCGTGAAAAATGTGACATTGTTGATGGCGGTTTTAGCTCGGGAGATTGAAGGAAACTACATTTTTTGCTTGCCTTAAAAGTTCAAGGTCAGAGGACCGTTGGCAAGAAATTGGGTAATGTTGGCACAAATGATGAATCTGAAGGGTTATTTCGATCGTTAGCCCGAAAGAGCGTAGTAATATTTGCAAGAGTAACCGTTTTTATACAAAACATTTATATCAGAAGAGTAATCATTTTTTATATATTTTCGACGAAACTGCGCCTTTCAATAAAGCTGATATGAAGGTTTAGGCACTTTTCTGATATACTCCTACTATCGGGAATCATATTCAATAGTTTTGAATATGTAGTTTTAAATTAAAAAAAAATGACAAATTTTCAAAATAAAAAAATTCCTTTCGATTGTCCGCCATTTTGCTATTGTGTAATATCTTTCCTGAGTGCGACCCATAAAGTTTGTCTAGAATGGAACTACATGCGTGTTTTGTGGAATTTTGAACAATCATGGCAACTTATATATATGCTTTTTTTATTGACCCGTCTTCGCTGACATATCACGTCAACTTGGCTATATACATGAGCTGGCAATCATGTTCAAAGGTCCATAAAACAATTCTCGGGAATTTAAAAATGGTTTACCGACCACTTTTTAATTTATAAATTCCTCTAAAAGTTGTATACCCCAAAAACGCAAAACCCGTTCCAACTTCGAATATTTTAATATCCAAATACTATACTGGAATATCTCAGTATCTGAACATAATTATACCCGTTGTCCTTCAGATTGTCAAAAATATCGAAAAAGTAAACGTAAAGTTCATTTATATTCACATATATGTGCCCATAATTATGAAAGTGGTCTAAGTCAAAATTTAAAAAAAAATGAGTTTATCAGTTATTTCATACCACATTATTTTTAACTAAATTTATTCAATGTAATTTTTACGAAATTGTCAAAAATGAACCATTAGATAGTGGTTGTAATTTCAACATTATATGGAATTCATTTAGTTTTAGTTACGAAAGTGGTCTAAGTCAAAAATTTAAATAAATTATATAAACAACTGGAAAATGGCACGTGGCCTTCTTTGACGCGTTTCTGAACTACATAATAAAATAAATGACAATCAAATTTTAATAATAACGACAACTTCATTACTAGAAGAATCAATAACAAGAAGAGTAAAAAATACCGCGGGTGAATCTGTCTCTTGGCTACAAATTCAATGGATGAGATTCTTGAAAAATGAACCTTATAAAATGTTCTATAAAACATCTTTAGATGATTCTAAATTTCACGTTTTGGATCTTTCACCTAAAAAAGGAAGACCAAAAATATACGGAAATATTAAATTTCTTCCATTATACACCACCATTAGACCAGTATCGGAAAAAAAACATAAAGATATTATGAGTTTACTACCGTACATCCCTCCAGTTTTTCAGGAACATTTTAAGAATCTTAAATACTCGAAATAATGATAAAAATGGATTACTGTTTAAAAATAATTAATAAATGTAATAAATGTTCACGAATTATTTCAATCAAATTATTGTTTCAAATAAAACTCAAAGTTCTTTATTGCTTTAAGTCATTTATAGGACATTCAGTTAATTTTGAAAATGGTCTAAGTCAATTCAATCTTTAAAAATAATATTATCGTATAAAATTCACACAAAATTTCATATTCATAGTAAATTTCCATTAATTAAGACTAATAAAATTATAAATTAAAATGTCGCATAATGTAAAAATATTTTTTAATTTATTCAAATGCAATTCATTAAATATCTCGAAACAAGAAATATATGACTTAGACCACTTTCATAATTATGGGCACATATATCGTTTTCATAATTTGAACTGTTGACATGTCTTCACCTATAATTAACAATTTACAAGTCTTAACAGAAACGACTTAATGAATTTCAAGCTGGTCAATATACTATCTTTACTAATGCCCAGAAAAAGCCTTTTCTATGTACTGCACCGTATGGTTTTGAGTGAAGTTAATACTGATGACAGGTCGATGTTGAAAAGAACAAAGCGGATTGTAAAGAAAGTTTGTTCCCGGAGCCGGCGGACGTAGATTCAAAAAACGTAAATCATGAACCGCTCGTGTAAGACTCATTACCGAGGAGAGCCACATTCAATTTACTTCCGGCGAGTACAGGGTAACTGTTCCGTGGAATGAAATCTGCAATGGCGCTGCGACGCAAAAACTTCAGCTCGACGTTATGGGCGGCTGAGAAAACTTGCAGACCGAAAGTATGAGCGCAAATTTATACCTGCATCGTTTAATTAAAAACTAAAGGTTTATGGCGTCTGCGATCGACGACACTTCAGTGAATTTGAAATAATGTCCATTACGTGTAGAGTTGCGCATTGAAACATCGTGAAATACATGAAACTATTTTTTACACATTTTTTCTTACAAAAGTGTGGCTCGCGCAAGATAATACGAGAGCACAATAGTATAATGATGCAATAACGCAATAATATAACAAAACAATAATATAATGGAGCAACAATTCACTCGTTATACTCCTTTCTCGTGTTTGACTCGATATTAGTTTTGTTCATAAATTGTTGTCTCAAGAGTTGCCCATTGAAACATCGTGAAATACATGATACTACTTTTTATACATTTTTTCTGACATAAGTGTGGCTCACGCAAGACAATACGATAGTAGGATAGTATAATGATGCATTAATGTAATAATGTAACAAAACAATAATGTAGTGAAGCAACAATTCACTCGTTATACTCCTTTCTCGTGTTTGCCTCGATATTAGTTTTGTTCATAAATTGTTGTCTCAAGAGTTGCGCATTGAAACATCGTGAAATACATGAAACTATTTTTTACACATTTTTTCTTACAAAAGTGTGGCTCGCGCAAGATAATACGAGAGCACAATAGTATAAGGATGCAATAACGCAATAATATAACAAAACAATAATATAATGGAGCAACAATTCACTCGTTGTACTCCTTTCTCGTGATTGACTTGATATTAGTTTTGTTTACAAGTTATTGTCACAAAAGTTGCGTATTGAAACATCATGAAATACATGAAACTACTTTTTATACATTTTTTTTACACCAGTGTGGTTCACGCAAAATAATATGATAGTACAATAGTATAATGATGCAATAATGTAATAATATAACAAAACAATAATGTAGTGATGCATCAATTCACTCGTTATACTTTATTCTCGTATTTGATTGGATATTAGTTTTGTTCATAAGTTGTTGACATCCCATTGAAATATAATGAAATACATGAATCTATTTTTATACACTTTTTCTGACACAAGTGTGGCTCACGCAAGATAATACGATAGTACAATAGTATAATGATGCAATAATGTAATAATATAACAAAACAATAATGTAGTGATGCATCAATTCACTCGTTATACTTTATTCTCGTATTTGATTGGATATTAGTTTTGTTCATAAGTTGTTGTCACAAGAGTTGCCCATTGAAATATAATGAAATACATGAAACTATTTTTATACACTTTCTCTGACACAAGTGTGGCTCACGCAAAATAATATGATAGTACAATAGTATAATGATGCAATAATGTAATAATATAACAAAACAATAATGTAGTGATGCATCAATTCACTCGTTATACTCTTTTCTCGTATTTGATTGGATATTAGTTTTGTTCACAAGTTGTTGTCACAAGAGTTGCGCATTGAAATATAATGAAATACATGAAACTATTTTTATACACTTTTTCTGACACAAGTGTGGCTCACGCAAAATAATATGATAGTACAATAGTATAATGATGCAATAATGTAATAATATAACAAAACAATAATGTAGTGATGCATCAATTCACTCGTTATACTTTATTCTCGTATTTGATTGGATATTAGTTTTGTTCATAAGTTGTTGTCACAAGAGTTGCCCATTGAAATATAATGAAATACATGAAACTATTTTTATACACTTTTTCTGACACAAGTGTGGCTCACGCAAAATAATATGATAGTACAATAGTATAATGATGCAATAATGTAATAATATAACAAAACAATAATGTAGTGATGCATCAATTCACTCGTTATACTCCTTTCTCGTGTTTGCCTCGATATTAGTTTTGTTCATAAATTGTTGTCTCAAGAGTTGTGCATTGAAACATCGTGAAATACATGATACTATTTTTTACACATTTTTTCTGACATAAGTGTGGCTCGCGCAAGATAATACGAGAGTACAATATTATAATGATGCAATAACGCAATAATATAACAAAACAATAATATAGTGGAGCAACAATTCACTCGTTATACTCCTTTCTCGTGTTTGACTCGATATTAGTTTTGTTCATAAACTGTTGTCTCAAGAGTTGCGCATTGAAACATCGTGAAATACATGATACTATTTTTTACACATTTTTTCTTACAAAAGTGTGGCTCGCGCAAGATAATACGAGAGTACAATAGTATAATGATGCAATAACGCAATAATATAACAAAACAATAATATAGTGGAGCAACAATTCACTCGTTATACTCCTTTCTCGTGTTTGCCTCGATATTAGTTTTGTTCATAAATTGTTGTCTCAAGAGTTGCGCATTGAAACATCGTGAAATACATGATACTATTTTTTACACATTTTTTCTTACAAAAATGTGGCTCGCGCAAGATAATACGAGAGTACAATAGTATAATGATGCAATAACGCAATAATATAACAAAACAATAATATAGTGGAGCAACAATTCACTCGTTATACTCCTTTCTCGTGTTTGCCTCGATATTGGTTTTGTTCATAAATTGTTGTCTCAAGAGTTGCGCATTGAAACATCGTGAAATACATGATACTACTTTTTATACATTTTTTCTGACATAAGTGTGGCTCACGCAAGATAATACGAGAGTACAATATTATAATGATGCAATAACGCAATAATATAACAAAACAATAATATAGTGGAGCAACAATTCACTCGTTATACTCCTTTCTCGTGTTTGCTTCGATATTAGTTTTGTTCATAAATTGTTGTCTCAAGAGTTGCGCATTGAAACATCGTGAAATACATGATACTATTTTTTACACATTTTTTCTTACAAAAATGTGGCTCGCGCAAGATAATACGAGAGTACAATAGTATAATGATGCAATAACGCAATAATATAACAAAACAATAATATAGTGGAGCAACAATTCACTCGTTATACTCCTTTCTCGTGATTGACTTGATATTAGTTTTGTTTACAAGTTATTGTCACAAAAGTTGCGTATTGAAACATCGTGAAATACATGAAACTACTTTTTATACATTTTTTTTACACAAGTGTGGCTCACGCAAAATAATATGATAGTACAATAGTATAATGATGCAATAATGTAATAATATAACAAAACAATAATGTAGTGATGCATCAATTCAGTCGTTATACTCTTTTCTCGTATTTGATTGGATATTAGTTTTGTTCATAAGTTGTTGTCACAAGAGTTGCCCATTGAAATATAATGAAATACATGAAACTATTTTTATACACTTTTTCTGACACAAGTGTGGTTCACGCAAAATAATATGATAGTACAATAGTATAATGATGCAATAATGTAATAATATAACAAAACAATAATGTAGTGATGCATCAATTCACTCGTTATACTTTATTCTCGTATTTGATTGGATATTAGTTTTGTTCATAAGTTGTTGTCACAAGAGTTGCCCATTGAAATATAATGAAATACATGAAACTATTTTTATACACTTTTTCTGACACAAGTGTGGCTCACGCAAAATAATATGATAGTACAATAGTATAATGATGCAATAATGTAATAATATAATATAACAAAACAATAATGTAGTGATGCATCAATTCACTCGTTATACTCTTTTCTCGTATTTGATTGGATATTAGTTTTGTTCACAAGTTGTTGTCACAAGAGTTGCGCATTGAAACATCGTGAAATACATAAAACTATTTTTTATATATTTTTCTCACACAAGTGTAGTTCACACAAGATAATATGGTAGCGCAATAGTACGATGATACAATAATGCAATAATATAACAAGACAATAATATAGTGAATCAACAATTCACTCGTTATACTCCTTTTATGTGTTTGACTCGATATTAGTTTTCGTCACAAGTACTCCTATGTCGACTCATACACGACATTTAGAAATGGTTTCAAATATCAGAATTCCCTTAGCCAAATTACCTGGGTAAATCTGAGGATCGTCTTAAAATTAAATTTAGCACCACAGAAAAGTATAAAATAATACAAAGAGTAGATTGAAAGAAAAAGTTTGGTAGAAGTAATAATTGATACGCCTACTCTATTACTTAAAAAAGAAAACGAATTTTTTATTGTAATTTGCGTCAAAATACTTTTATTATTGTACGGGAAATAGGATAAATGTAATTTGAGAAATAGTTGTGAAAACCAGTTTTCAAATTACCTTCGCATAAATTACCCGCGCGTAATTTTGAGAAAATGGGTTAAAATAACATTTAACGAAATGAGTTACAATTTGTACGAAAAAGTAACGTTGAATGAAAAACTAGGTCATGTAGAGTGCAAGATAATAGTAGAAGTAATGAACCAATAAGAAAATTAGCAGTTGCTCGTTAAACATTATATCAACGGCCAAACCTGATGAACGTATTTTTAACACTAACTTCACGGAGAGAATGATTTAGATAAACATTCGTATGAATCCATTTATAAAAACCAGCAAAAGTTACTAGAAAGAAGTAGTAATAATATTAACACTAACTTTACGGAGAAAATTATTTAGATAAATATTCTTATGAATTCATTTACAAAAACCAGCAAAAGTTCCTAGAAAGAAATAATAATAATTTTAATACTAACTTTACGGAGAAAATGATTTGGATAAACGTTCATATGAATCCATTTAGAAAAACCAGCAAAAGTTAGTAGAAAAAAATAGTAATAATTTTAACATTAACTTCACGGAGAAAATGATTTGGATGAACATTCGTATGAATCCATTTACAAAAACCAGCAAAACTTCCTAGAAAGAAATAGAAATAATTTCTGTAATTTCGTTCCTAAAGTGCGAAACCCGGAAAATTAAGACGTCTCATAAATCTAGTATTAGCGAATGCGTATTTAATCGTAGCTTTACAATGAAAATTATTTTAACAATTTTCTGGACTCGTCTCGGTAAATGAATAAAGTCTTCTTCTACTGTAATATGTCTGAAGTAACAGGAATCACGAAAACTTCGGTATTCCGCATATTTTCGAGATTTCACTATATATCATAAATTCGTCTATAAACTCTTAACGAGACAAATGTCGGAGAAATGTTAACAATCACAACAGTAGCTGCTATTTTCACGTTCTGCCTAAAGTTGGTCGCTCGCAAATATCTGCAGCTTTCTCAAAGGCAATTAACAGCACTGAAAGTGAGATTGAAATGAGTAAACGTGCTACGTAGACCTCCGTTTGCTGCACATGCAGACATCGTTCCTTTTTCGTTAGAAGCATTCGCGTTCGCATTCGCGCGCACCTTCCGGCTATTCAATCCATGTTATTACAGTTAATAAAATATCACGTTCGTTATTGCTTGTATCGCGTTTTCGATTTCTGCAGAGACAGATTGATTCTCCGCTACACGGACTGCAGCGTGTTTTCTGTAATTTCATATAACTCACTGCGGACTCGATGAAATAAATATGAGTCGGGCGAGATATTGAATTTCTTTAATTTCTTACTCGTTGACATTGCGTTGTAATTACGACTGTATTTTTCAATCTCTTATGCAGGCGAAGTATTAGATCGACGCCACCCGCCAGTTTAATATGTTAGGACGTACAATATGAAATATGGAATTTCTTATCGGTGCCAAACTGATCGTCCAAGTGATTATGCAGAATGTTAAAAGAGACTTTTCAATATTTTTGCGGTCGATAGGACACACTATGCGGAGTAAAAATGTCTTAGTAAACGTAACCTGAAAGGTCAACCGTTCTGAGATATAAACTCTTATGTATGTTATATACCGGGTCAGTCGGTTTAGACAGATTACTTGAATATCTCCGTTATTATTAATGGTCGTCCAAATGTGAGACCAAACTAATGTGGTGTCGGATACATCATTCGACGTAATTACTGTTTTTGGTAATGTAGGGGAAAACTTTGGGGTTCGAATAAAAATAATTTCCCCTGTTATAATAGAAAAAAGAAATAAAATAGTTTATTACAAGAAATATAAAGAACACAAATTTTGCACGACGGGAGAAATGAAGAAAACATTAAAATACGTCTTTCGAATTGTTCGCGTCTTTTACGTCTTTAACACCATTTTCACCGGTGACCGGCGCAAGAGATTTTACTGAAGATCTAAAATATTCGCAATGGGTAGTAATAATTATTTTATAAATGCAGTTATGGTTAGAATAGTGATGCGATTCTTTGGTCTGCAATACTTGCACATTATTTACATTTTGCATAATTCAGTCAAACGCTGTAGTATTTCATAGCACCGCCGTTCTAATACGGCAAAATACGCACGGCAGTCAACGTGTTAAGTGCGTCTTTGCTCGACGGACTTTGTCTTTATACGTCTTTTGTCTTTGATCGTCCGGCTTCGACTGCCGAATATGAAAACACATCTTTGACCTTCTTTTGTTATATGCGTCATCGATTACGCCACGCATCACACTCTCACTTATACGCATTCGATACGCACTGTTCTTTCGCGAATTTTCGATCCTACAGTAACTAGGCATGTAGAGATCATAGTGATGTCGGTACTTTTTGTAAATAACTATCATTACAATGTAGGTCATTGAAAATCGTTGAAGACCAACTGCAGTTGTTACCAGTTAAGCGCGTTTGACGTATATATGTTACAGTGAAACACCGAAATCTGGAGAATGTCGACTTTCACCGGTGAATGTCAACAGTCACATAGTCGTTTGGTGTATGTCCGAAATATTTGCTAAATACCCTTATTTCTGAATTACACCGGTAAATGTTGACATTCACCATGCACTAATGGTCGACACACATCGGAGAGGGTCCGAATGTACAACAATGTAATGAAATATTCGATCTTTCACCGACGTATTTGGTATCTGTGGACATTCACCGGTGAAAGTCGACATTCTCCAATTTCTGTCATTCACGGTAACATATACACGTCAGACCAAATGTCAATTGCGGTGCGTATGACGTGTATACTCGTCGTGTAAAATAAAAAATTACCATTGACTATTAACCCTTTGCGGACGAGTGTCGGATATATCCGCCTAAGCCTTTTTACCGTTGCGGACGAGTGTCGGATATATCCGCCCAACTCTAGCGCTGCGGCTGGCGTACGTCTGTCTCAAAAATGGTGGCGAAAATTATTTTTTGGGGGATTTCAGTAATAAATTCCTATCTATTAGGTACATCAAGAACATCACAGGAAAGATAATATAAAAAAGTTAAATCACTTGCAATTTATACGTCGCTTGACTGATCAATTGATTGGAAATTTTCGAGATGGTGATCCCAAGCCTCCTTCGACTTCTGGAACAGCAGAAAGGCTCAACGGTCTTCTATATATTATTCAGCGAAATGAAACAGGAAGTAGTAAAGATTGTGACGTATGCTCGAATCGGAAGGTAAAACATGGAAGGAGAGAGTCGATGTACTATTGTGCTACTTGTTCGGCTAAACCGACCTTGCACATAGGTGATTGTTTTGAACTATACCATACAAAGGGAGAATATAAAACGTCTCATATGTAAACACAATTCAATTTGTTTGTTTATGATTTTGTTAGATTTTATGAAAAACTTATTTGAATTAAGATTTAGTTTTTATAACGCAAACGCGCGACGTGAATATTTTCTTTACTGCGCGCTCCAATATCTGTCGTCCACAGCGACGCTCGTCTGTCGAGCGGCTCCGTCCGCAAAGGGTTAAAACTCGAAATTTCAATAAAATACTATAAGAATATTATTTCGTAGTATGTTTCCTTTATATTACCAATAGAACTGCTGAGTATTTTATATTGCGAAACCAATTACATACGTAAGCCGCGACTTGGACAGCAAGCGTTGATTTGCGGAGAAATTGCGTAACCAATTAGCAGGACCAATACTGGCCCTTTGCTCTACGAGGCAGAGTCCTAGACATTCTTGAATTGAATACAAGAATCCGAATCATTGGATCCAAAATCTCTGTCTTCCTCGCTTTTGAAACATCTGAGGTAAACCTGCGTATTTCCACAGTTATTGTCAAAATAAAGCGTAAGGTATGAAAAATTGCTAAATATGTATAATATAATAATAATGTTAATACAATAAATTGCTAAATTTCTCCTCCAGATGGATGATTCAGACAGCAGTAGTGACGACATTTATAATAGGACCATTTATCCTGCGTTCGACATGCATACGCGTCATTGCTTGATTTTAATTCCGCACCCTGTGGCGGATTTCTAAAATTTAATTCCGCGCTTAACTGGTTAAGTGTACCTTAAAAAGAAGACGGGGAGCAATACAAGACAAGCATACCTTATTCCAAAATATTATCTAAATTCCGCTATTGTCCGACACCATCATATTTATTATTCACAAACATCGTAAACGTTTCTTCTCTTTCCCACTAATCCCGTGCCTGGACCTACCCAAAAATACAATTATATATCAATTCCATAGAATTTTATATGAAAAATCAAAATGACGTTGGTGTGACCTTGAAATATTGAAAGTGAATATACTTTTTTTATTCACGGTAACGTTTTACATAAAACAAAATTATGATAAGACTGTGATAATATCTGTATCTTATTACCCGCCGTTCACTTGTTACATCGAAGGGCACTTACCGTAAAACGTGCGGTATATTATAACACAATCAACAATCTAACTTTTAATTATATATTTTTAATCATACAGACAACAATAAATATCTTCGACCAAATAAAAAGGGCATCAAAAAATTTCTGAAATTATAACACATTGCAATACGAAATAATTGTAAATTCCTGTGTAGAGCTTTTTAAAACATGGTAATAACATGGTTCAACCATGACAAGCACTTCAAAGATCTTTAAAACTATTAAAATAAAATAAATGACATAACGTATTTTGATGAACAAAATGCGTATTTGAATTTTAAAAAAATCCTTTTTCCATTCTTTTTAAATTTTCTTGAAAAATATTGAATTTCAAGATACGTGCGCTCACTTCTTTCATTAATTGTATAACGAAATGTCGAGTAAGGCAGTGTAATAAATGATTCTATTTTGGGCGTGACATAAAGAAATTTTTCGTTACGCAGAGAATCATTAATCGATACGCTAAAACTTAAATTTGATCCACTGGCCTGGATGGTGACGTTATTATTGAATAAAAATAGCCTTCTCCTTGATAAAAGCGCCGGGGATAATCATGTCGCGGATCGATCGAACAAAAATTATTCTTACGTAAAGTCACGCGACACTGTCAGGTTATATGAGACTTCGATCGATTTCGTAAGCGTAGACAGCAGCGTGTACTTCTATTAAGTAATTTGATCTTTCAAACGAAATACTTGACTATGAGAAACAGCTTTGTTTCAGTAAAAAATTACATTTTTACAGTATTGAAAATATTTATAAAACACGGATTAAATCAGTATAGAAAGTTCATTCTTTTACTAAGAACGCAAATCTGATGGCGAAACGTCAGGTTATAGTTTCAAGTAGATTAATCGATCAGATACGCCAAAAAATAATTGCAATATAATTAATAATTATGTCAGAAGAAAATACCGCATTTTCGTTTTATTTGTCTGTATTATAAAATATTAAGTTTACGTATTTTTCCAAATATAACGTTTTTCGATTACTCACAAACTGCATTCTGTTAATTTTAGTAACATAACAGTTCAGCATGAGATTAATTTTCGATGTTAGTAGAATATCGCTGTTTACAGCACCACAGCGATGTAATTTAAAACGTGAAATTTACGTACTTCAAAAAATAAAACATTTTTCAGTCAGTCCCGAGTTATTGATCGTTCTTGCGATATATGGTAACATTTTATTATGAGATACATCTCCGATATTAATACAAAATTGCGTGGTTACTCCATGTCTGCGATGTAATCTAAAGAATAAAATTTACGTGTTTCAAAAAATACAATATTTCCCGGAAACTCACAAATTACTGATCATTTAAACATTATAACGGCTATGACAATATAAACATCATTCACAATGAAAGATACTTATTCATTTGTTCTTTTAACCCTTTTCACTCCAATAAATCTGCATCACTTTAAATTATTTATTTGAAATCTTCTTTAAAAGACGGTCGGTAGAATTAGAAAAATAAAAACCATTATTCTTTTACTAATTACATTGAAACCAATATTGGAACTTTACTGGGGGCTGATATTTGTAGAATTTCACAATATTTTTTACTGGATGATAAGATCAATTGCGCAGCTATAGAGAAGCCCAAAAAAATAGAATGCATCTCCTTTGAGGGTTCTAGCAAGAAGATATATTTATATATACAAAAGAAATGCTTTTATTCTCACTGGGAAATAAGAAAGATTCTGCAGATAATGGAAGACTGAAAAAACTTAAAGGCTTCTTCTGTAAGCCATTTGACAAGAGTATACATTTACATATTTTACGTTATTACGTATTGTCGATTTTATACAAGGAACAAACAGGTATCTCAACATTTTAACTACTTTTTTTGTTAAAAAGAGTCATGCACGCGGTGAAGTTATTAAAGTGAATATTACGTAAACAAAAAATATTCCTAATAATAATACGCGTTTCATTGAAATATCTATATACATCGTGTGGGATCCGGCATGTAAATAAAAGTGATCTTCGAGTCACACTTAACATATTATTTTATCCCATAGTCTTCCGTTGGCCTGAGACCAATATGACCATACGTATGAACTTACAAAAATGTATGGGTTAGGTCTCATCTTCAAAAATCATTAAAAATTTCCTATAACCTTTAACATTGTTTTACCTAGTGTTTTCTTTTTTAAAAATAAAATGTTTCTCTAAGTTTTTCCCAGTCATTGAATTTTTCTTTTCATATTTATCTTTAATGTAACTATTATCTTCTAATGTAATTAAGTTTATTCAGTTTAATTAAAATTAACATTAAAATAAGTTATTTCAAATTATTGCATATTTTTTTTAATATCTTTCTTCTAATGTAACTATTCTTGTTATTTTTGTGTAAATAAGTTTTTCCGAATTATTAAAATTTTCTTTTAATATATTTTTTCTAATGTAACTATTCAAGTTATTTTTTTCCACGTTATTGAATGGTGCGAATCTGAAAATATTAAAAATTTCTTCTTGACACCTTTTACTACCGACCCCCGGTCTATTCATCCATGATTAACCCACAAGACTGGCCAATTACGCGGAAAAAAAGAAAAAATAATAAAATAGCACCCGCAGCATAAGCGCATCATTAAAAAACACGCATAGTCCCGCTTCTCCGACATAACTATGCTTTCCGCGTAATTACTTACTCATCGTCCACTTATCCGTCCACATACTCAGTCCCAGACTTTATTCTTATTCGAAAGCAGTCATAATAAAATTTCATAAACTTGCGGATGAAATTTCCTCGTAACCGTGATATTCCGCGAGGCGTACAGTTCTCTGATCACGGAACGAAGGGATGCTTGAGTGTGCATGGCAGACGGAATCTTCCTTCGCTTCACTCGGCAAAAGATTTCAAGAAGCCATCGCGCGCCGCCAAGAAAGACGTTTGAACGAGAAAGTCGAGTGGGTATTTTCCAGCTCTCCGTCCACGGCGCGGCTCCTTTCGCTGCCGTTCTTTCAACGTTTGTCTCTCGACGTGTTTGCTCGAACGTGATGAACGGGCGAGCGATTAAAAAAATACGCCGAGTGGAAACGCCGGAGGATTAGACGAAGAAACATGGCGGACGGCGGAGAATATGTAGGAAAGTAGTATTGAGCTACTGCGTGCAAAGTCACCTATGCCAATATATTATTTACATGTAAAGTTATCCATCGTTATATTTACATGTAAAAGTTTATCCATCGTTATATTGTCGACATTATGAAAAAACTGGGAGAGCAACGAAATTAACACTAGATTGCCCGAGATTTCTTGTATACCTATATTGCCCAAAAACAGTCAAAATGACTGCATTGTGAAATAATAACAAATATGTAAAGAAATTTGTTTAAAATTAATTTTTAATATTTTTTATGTTATTTACAGTTATATAACAGGTTATTAGCAAATATTAACTGTACATATTGACTGTTTTCAATGAACTTAACCCATATTTCCGAAAGCAAGGCAAATTTATTTGATTGTAGGCGCCTACTGCATTCGGTTCTTTTGTCAAAATGAATAAATCGTAGGATTTGCTTGAACTTTTCTCTGGCCATAGTTACACACACACACAAGATTCGGGACCCCACTTCGCTGACTATAAATAACTCAATTTAAAATGTGTTGCCTCGTAAGCTCCACGAGCATATAGAATCCCAATAAATGCACGTATTTCCGGTAATGATATTGTCCAACCATTCCGCAAAATTCGGCGACATTCTTCTGTGCACTTTCTTATATGTTTGATAATATAGTTATCTATTATCGACGATAATGCACTGATAAGATTATCTGCCATAATATTCCTTTTTGCGTAGCCTGTTGGCCCTTTCACACTCTTGAAAATACAAGCAGATGGTATCCTTCCAGGAATACCACCTTCGTCAATTTTTGTCCACACAGTACCATCAGCAGCTGTTTCGACCTCCTGAAACGTATTTTCAGTTTCTTCATCAGAATCTGAACTAGTTAGCACCCTACACCTTTTCCTGGGCATATTGATGACACTTTCATTTTCATCATTGGTGATCGACTCTTCATCACTATCTTCAGCGTCAGATGTTTCATTTTTGAATATAATCCGCTTCATCTTCAGATGATAGTTCAGAATTTGTTGCATTTGATTCTATATCGGAGCACTCTTCACTTATGTTCGTTAGCTTTTCCAAGAACTCATTTCTGTTCGACATTTTTTTCATAAAGTTAGGGCGCAAAAAAAATAAAATAAACAACTTGTTAGAACAACAGTTTATAAAGATTCGAATAACTAGTACTACTTTAGCTTATTGAGCAACTGACACTTATCAAGTATACGCCAAAATCGACAATTTATCATGCATCATATTTCAGTACAAAGCCGGACAGGTCATATAAGAAATTTACTCAATTCAATAAATAAAAATCTTTTGATTATTTAAAATTTACCAAGCAGTCAAAATGACTGCTTCTGGGCAATATAGGTATAACACATATATACATACGGAAATAAAGGAGGGCGGAAGTAACTACAATTATTCATAAACCCATTTATATGTTATAGAAAAAGTCATCAAATTCTAAGAAATTGTGTCATCAATTTCATAATTGTTTTTCTAATTGAAATTAAAAAACAGTCAAAATGACTGCTTTGGGCAATCTAGTGTTAAGCACCAAGACGCAAATTAGTTCCTGAAAGAAACCCTATGTGCTTTCGAAATATGTAAAGCAAAAGTTGGTTCTTAATAAATAATGTGAACACCCGATAAAAGTGTCTGCAATTTGTAATATATTATTGGGGTTTGGCAGAATAAATAGGCGTACTGTTGAAATTCTGCGGTTAACGGCTAGTTTTTTTTAATGGCTTTGTGATAATTTTATTTTTTTGTCACAAGTAAAAATACTGCCATCAAGTTTAAAATAGGAGAGCACCGGAATTAGAATATACTTTAAATTGAATATTTCGATATAACCGAACAACCGACAGAAAAGGGCTTCTATTTCTCTTTTTTCTTTTTTATTTGGAAATTATAAACTGCTATGTATCATAACATTAAATAATTTCGTTGATTTTTAGAAGTAACAAGTTTTCGAGTATAGAAGACCATCCATTGATGCACACTATTCTATTTATTACCACATCAATTTATGGACAAACAATGGACACTACTGAAAACGCATGACGAATATATTCGTCAGAACACAAAATTTTACAAATTTTTCATGACAAATATATTTGTCATAAACAGTTGACTGGGTAATAAACGTATACCAAAATTTAAATCTGCTGCTTCCCAATTTTCCTTCAAATTCGGCACGAACTTCCCGGACAACCCAATACTTATAAGTAAAGAAAACAGAATTAAAATATAAAACATTAAATATTTTTGTGTGACTTCCTGTCATTGTTACGTACTCTTACTTACGAAAAACCGCGCGTACGCTTTTATATAGTTCATATGCAAGGATTGCTCCTTGAAACTCTTTGCTTCGCAGAAGAGAATAACTTAGGAATACGCAAATGCTCTACAGGACCTACGCCGCAATGCATAACGTGACCTTCATGAGCCACCATTTTTCATTTACGTTGCATGGCAAGTAGCCTTGTCCTCATTTTCCGCAAAATTCTGCATTTCCCCTTCGGTGCTTTTCGCGTGCAATTGCGCATAGCAGAATTGCGTATCCCTTGCTTATCAAGAAGCCCATAATTGGACAACACCTCGCTGTCGATACTGTCAATGAGATAACCGTGTACGCGTACGATATATCCGACCGTGTGTGACGAATTGCAAGATCCTTCGTATACAGGGTGTCTTACGGTAAATGCCGTTTGACGTAACTACTGTAGCATCAGAAAAACGGCCGTAGATGTGTCGCATAAATGTAGGAAGTGTGTGTGTGTGTGAGTGGCTGCGACCGATTGTTGCGAGTGAAGGCTTTATAATGATAGCGTGGTTTTGTTTGAAGAATGCGTGACGTATGTCTCATTATTGCGCGTGTCGACTGTAACGCATTTAGAGTGAGCGAGAGAGAATGTAGGTAAGAACGAGAGGACGCGTGTTTTTACGAATGATTGGATGCCGAACCCTTGGGGAAGGACGGGGGTGCATAGCAACGGCCCGGCGAGGAGATAGAGTTTTCGTTAGAGATAGTTGAGTAATAGGTCAGAGAGTTTTAAGTTGTCGTTCAGTCAAGTTCAGAGAATAGTTCAGTCCAGTATAGATACGTTTTCTTGCCGTTTACCGAATAGTAGTCGGATTGCCATAGTTCTATTTTCATTTTGTATTTATATGTATAATTAGTGTCTTTTATTTATCTTTCAATAAATCATTCTACTCAATATAATTCCGCATCACACTTCGACAGCACCTAACATCATATATCCCTACACTACTGTACGGCAAGAGATAGGATACAAATGTTACAACATTTCCATTGTAATTTTTTATGCAAAGTGTCGCTGTTATATCATGTTTATTGTAATTTTTCAAAATTATACCAACATCACCGTGTGTTAATAATATTGGTAAATTAAATTTCTTATGTAAAATGTCACTGTGCTATTATGTTTATCTTATATTTTTCAAAATCATACCAAGGTCACCTTGTGTTAATCAAATGGTAAATTAACACTTTAACGACCGCTAGCCGATTAATCGACTTTTCGGTTCCAACTGCTATTTACCGGGAGCCGATTAATCAGCTTTTCAGTGGTCAACGGTTATATTAGATAAAATAAATATCAGGTGATATTATGACAATTCTAAATGACAATAAAATTACACTGCTTTGAAACCAAAGGATTCTCAACAACACATTCAGTATTTTTCACCTATAAAGCTTTACAAATTGGCACATACACAATTCTTGCGCAATATCCAACATAGAATCTGTCGTTCTTCAGTCAATAGCGGTCGGTAAAGTGTTAAGAATATATTAAAGAATTTTAGTAATCATTTAGCACGGTATGGTCATTTTGGGAACTGTGCGAAACACGTAACGCAAAAATACGTAACGCGAAATACGTAACGTAAAAATTAAAAAAATAACCCATCGGTAGCATTTATAATTCTGCAAACAACATTAATATTAAATAGTGATTCAATTCTTTGGTCTCCGATACCTTCGCATTCTTTTCATTTTGCACAATTCAATCATATTCTGTAGCACTTCATCACGTTGCGGTTTTAATATAGTAAAATACGCATGGCAGTCAACCTGTTAAAAAAACATAATTTTTTAATAAATTCTAAAATATTTCCAATTATACCATTTCTGAAAGTTTCACAAAAAATGCTTCATAAATAACAAACTTATGATTATTTATAACGTACAAGTTTTTCTTACAGATTTCTTAACGGTCCTTAGAGTGTTAAATAACTCACTTGAATCGCACAGTTTTGCATAGAGAAGGGACAATAGGTATGTTGCTCTAACTAATTTCGCGTATAAATACTTTCCCCGACAGTAATCGCCAATCTGTCTTCCGACGGCTTAAAAAAAACGTACCTGCGACGTGAATCAAAACAGTCAATGCAGTTTATCTGAGATAGACATAAGAAGAAGAGATAAGAGCATATCAAGGTTAAAATTTCTGCAAACAACATTAATATTAAATAGTGATTCAATTCTTTGGTCTCCGATACCTTCGCATTCTTTTCATTTTGCACAATTCAATCATATTCTGTAGCACTTCATCACGTTGCGGTTTTAATATAGTAAAATACGCACGGCAGTCAACCTGTTAAAAAAACATAATTTTTTAATAAATTCTAAAATATTTCCAATTATACCATTTCTGAAAGTTTCACAAAAAATGCTTCATAAATAACAAACTTATGATTATTTATAACGTACAAGTTTTTCTTACAGATTTCTTAACGGTCCTTAAAGTGTTAAATAACTCACTTGCATCGCACAGTTTTGCATAGAGAAGGGGCAATAGGTATATTGCTCTAACTAATTTCGCGTATAAATACTTTCCCCGACAGTAATCGCCAATCTGTCTTCCGACGGCTTAAAAAAAACGTACCTGCGACGTGAATCAAAACAGTCAATGCAGTTTATCTGAGATAGACATAAGAAGAAGAGATAAGAGCATATCAAGGTTAAAATGCTCCATGCACACGTTGCATTTTGCATTGGGGGGCGAGCAAGCAAGGATAAAAGGAGAAAATAGCATGTCTAGACATCCCCACCATTCAAGCTGCTTATGTTTTATACGTTAAGACGACCCGAAACGGAGAGTGTGGAGATCATTTCGTTATGCAGACGATTGCCTGCAGACTTTCGAAGTTTGACACGTTACACAGTTGAGATATTTGGAAATGTATCGCTGATGAAATGCGACTGTGCTGGTCTCTTTGCATTAAAGATTCATCTCCAAGATACACCGGAATAACGTGAATGAATATATCGGTAGGTTCAATTAACAAATATCACAATTTTTCCCTGTAAACGCGAGTTCCTTATAGCGCCGTGAGAATTAGTCGCGTTATAAAGTGGTTGACTGTATACATGACACATACTGTAGACTGTATGACTGGATACTGAGAAACAAAAATTATGAAATGTATTTCAAGTATAGGAAATATTGTGAAGTAAATATTTGCAAAACATTATCCCATGTTTTTTTACATTACTCTACTTTAGGACGTTTCAACTTTCGTGCACATTTTACGAACCAATTAAGTACGAAATTCATGGACCGTGGTATGGTATTTTTATATAATATCGTAGGATTAGCTGCAACCATGTAAACAATGTAAACAGATGTTTGTTACATCCTAACGAGCAATGCGCAGCTGCATTTTATGCAATATTAATGTGTTTGTAGCACTTGCTGTTTTAGCCACGTAGTCCGCCTTGATCAAAAATTTGTATGCACGTGTATGTCAGTATTTATTAGTAGCTATAGAAATAGCCGCTGACTAACGGCTTTCAGCAAGACCAAATGCTCAGAAAATCGACGCGATGACCTAGTTTGATGCGAACCTAGCGACTCTCGAATTTCTGCGAAACTAAATATGGAAAGTCCCCAAGGTTATTGTGTGCGTGTTTACCATATGACCTTGACAAAAAACACATCCGCCAACTAAATGTATGCAGCGTTTTATTATGATTGCAGTTGTACGACACAAGATAATTTTGTCAAACGACCTTCGATTATTGCCAAATACGTTCTCAATGACCCTCAAGCACTTGCAATCAAAAAAATTAGTAACTGAATTTATTCGGATATTAGTTTTACAGAAGAATGTACGTTACGTTCGATATCGTTGCGGATGAACATACGAATTTAAGTTACGAATACTAATATCCTGTTCCAAAATAAAAATCTGAAGGTCATAAAATTGAATACGGGCGTAGTAACTTTTCCTTTAATATTCCATGGTATAATCATAAATGACAATTTGCGACTTTGACATTAATATGAAATACGAGGCAGAAATACTTGAAATTACATTTATTTAGCCCGACGTTGCCTTAAAAGTGTAAACAGGTAATTATAAGATGCATACTGCAATCGTGTTGCCTACAGTCGTGTAATTATTTTCAAATAAGTAACGAGCACATAGAAATCTGCCTTGTAAACGATTCGATAATTTATCACGATTGCGCGATAAATTTATGTTATTTAAATTTGATATTTTCAATTTTCATATTGATATTTAATATAAAATTATTAGAAAAATATTATAATATTTATAATTAATAATATTTTATATTTTTTATTTGTATATAGTATAGCGTATTATAATATTATAATATAATAAGCAAATTTTCTTTACTTTTACTTAACACATTTTTCCGCATTTAACAACAATGAATGACAACCACGTTCCCTAATTTTAGCCAATCAAACTATATTATTCCACGTTGCCATTTTTAATAGAAAATAATTATTATTGCATTATTCAATTAATTAATATGCGTTCACTGTTTGCTCCGGGTCGGCACATTTTTTCACACATGACAACAATTAACGATTCGATCACTTCCCACGGTTGCGTCGACAAAGTGCAATATTCCAATTTAAGCTTTATTCATGGCCTGACATGTGACAGGTCCAGTTTTTCGGATGAGTAACAATTAGTAACGGGAACTTTGCCGATTGCTTCCACGAAGATGAGCTTCATCGAGCAAACCTGTAGGTTTGAGCATGTCCATCAGACAGGAATAAATCCGAGCCCAATTAGGCAGATAACCGATCGGAGGTAAACAATAGGGATGCCAACCTGACCTACCGAGGTATTAACCTGACGTTCCTGTGTCCATACAGGATACTGGGCTAAGCCTGGAGAAGAGATCTAACATTCTGTATTGACGTTTAACGTGGGATTTCTGTGTACCTTGTACCATGTCATTTACGAGATTGGCTCATCAAGACTAAATTCATTTTTGAATCAGTCCAGACGTATGCTTGCCGAAATTACTGCAATAATTGCTTCAGCACGAATGATCTACGAGTTCTTAATCCTTTCGCGCCGAGCGCCGCATATATGCGGCATCCATTCGGCGACCAAGTAGTACGAGCGCCACATATACGCGGCATCCACGCCACGACTTCTGGGTACGAGCGCCGCATATATACGGCATCGAAATAATCTGTACAAGTGTCATCTATAGCCGATGGCAACATTTTTCGTTATCGGCAGAGCATTTTCCGTTGATTTTATTGACATACTGGATTAATAATTTCTTAAAACTTTTGAGACTTTCCGATGTATTCGGCACAGTTCCGATTTAAGACTTAGAACAACATATATACAGAAACCACGCGCACTGTGCATATTTCCGGCGCGAGTTTCCGTTCAGTGACAGTACTTCGGCGGACGGGGCTGCCGTAGCGAAAGGGTTAATGATCACGTGACTGTGTCTATGTCATTTTATTTCTAAGTTGGCTAATTAAGAGCAGGTTAAGTTTTAGAGGGGTTCAGACGTACGCGTGATGAAATTTGTGCAATGATTGTTTTAGCAGGAATAATATTTTAGTACGAAATAATAATAATCAACGATCGGTTATTGGCGATTTGATTGTATTCTGTATTATTTAGATTGGCTTGTCAGTAGTACACATATATAAGTTTTCAGAAGGTCCCAATATAGATTCTTACTAATAACTGTTTCACCCCTATCATACCAAGTTCAAGCATTTTAATATTTACTAATGATGTCCTCAGAGACGGATAATAAACTTTCCGTATAGCCAACTTGTTATTTTTCCATCATCGACATATGGTTGACATGGCGTTCAACACAATAAAGATTAATCTTAGTACGCTTGAAATAATTTGAATGCCTTGAGGGCGGAAAAGAAGGTGTTCGCGTATCGTAGCAATGATATACTTTGTGCGCAAATCTTATGAATGATTTCAAGGTTGTGAATTTTTAACCCTCTATGGGCCCGCGTGACTTTGAAGTCACATATCGATAAATCGATATTTTATTAATTAATTTAATTTTTTTTACTAGATCGCGTATACATCTTGTTATATAATAAATCGTCAACATTAGAAATTTTTCAGCTCTTCTTTTCCAAAAGTATGGTTGAACATATTGTACGAGAAAGTAATAATTATTATTCCACGAAAACTGTGCGCAGTAGCCACCCACGATTGCTGGCATGGAAGAATACAACAGTGACCGAAATGACCAACAAAATCGGCTCCGCACACCGCATTAGAAACGACTCGCGTATCGCGTTGTCCGCGCGTTCGAACTTCTACCGTCGCGCCGGCTGCTTCGAGCGCAATTCATTTCTGAGCGCTCCGCCGCGAAAGGGTTAAGATAAGGCGGTAGAGGTCCGTATAAAAGATATGCGACTCGAGTTCAGTTATAGATCAGTCTCAGTCTCAGTCTCAGTTGTAGTTCAGTTTAGGTCAGTCAAGTTCAGAGTGTAGTTCAATTCAGTATACAAACGTTTTCTTGCCGTTTACCGAATCGAAGTCGAATTGCCATAGTTTTACTTTCATTTTGTATTTATATTTATATATTAGTGCTTTCATTTATCTTTAAATAAACTTTATTCAACTTAATATAATTCCGCATCCCGCTTCAACGACACACAACATCTTATATCCCTACAATATAATACAAAATGATAATAAATCGGTATTTCATAGACACAGCATACGAATGTATTACGCATATCTCTATTTCTGTTTACGTAAACTCTTATGTTTAGTTGCTGAAGCATTTGACATTGACATTGATTTCTGCTGAGCTAATAATGTTTAGTACGCTGTACGACTTCATATCAAGATACCACGAGAATTTTCCAATCGTAAATACGCTGATGTGCATTTTACTTATGGTTTTTGTAATGGAAGTGCCTGAGTCACATATGATACATCAATATAATAATTGAGGATCATAGATGACCCTTCCTCGCCAATTAGAGGACCCTGTATTTGAGATCCTACATATATAAATACGTTTTTCTCCGCTATCACGTCTGTTTGATTAATACGCCATTTTATAGTCTCGCGACGTCGATATATAGACAACTTTCGGTGTTGTATTAAAGTTCCAGTTGTCTGGCGGGTAGATAACGACCCTAACAGACGATGCCTTGGCGAGGAAGAAAAGGGTGGCGCCTGCAGCGAAAAAGAATGTAAATCATACGTAATTGACACCTTCGTTAACAGCATTGCCAGTTTGTTATCCTTTCGACAAATGGCGCGGAACAGAAAGGCGGATTCACTCTTCGGAATAATGTGTTTCGGCAAACAAAACGCTTTCAACGATCGCTGCGTAACGTAGGGCGGAAGATAATTAATTTACGGTACAAGGCATTTCTGTGAGTTGGAGACTATTTCTCGCATTACGCCGTTTATGAATGCGCCATTTTTCAAAAAGGCAATGTGACGGAATACCCGCGTTCCAAGAAAATAAATTAGGTATCTTTTTTTACACAATTTTACTTTTGTCTCATTTTTAAAACAATGGATTTCCATAAATAGAAACTTGTTGATGGATTTCCATAAATAGAAACTTGAAGTTGAAAACAAAAATTCATACAGTGCGCATATTTGTACAGATCCTTTTTAGTAGCGTTCATTTGTTAACACTCTCATGATATCATGAAGTTCTGCTTTTTTTATTCACAAGATGCATTAATCTTAATTAGCACAGTAAATATTTAGGGACAAAGAAACATATTGCTATACTTGCTCTAGTCGTTTCTTTTTAAAACTTCACATTTAATGATTACGTTGTAAATTATTATAATTTATGATAAGACTGGTACTTTTAGTTTCATAATTGTATTTTATTTTTATTTTACATTTAAGTAAATGCGTTTAATTAAATAACTGATGCCACGTTGCGCATTTTGTTTTGCAAGGCACGTTATGAATAAACCCCATGTGTCCGTTTTAAAAGCGGATAAAAGGAGAATTGCGCTATTTAGCGCAGTGTTTTGCTTACCTAGCGATAGAGGGCCAGCTTAAAATTCATATAGAAAAGATCAAGGAAATGCATTGGCAATGAGTAGACATAACGGCTCAGAAAGGGGCATTCGGGTTTGGGCAGTTTTGATTGTTTTAATTACACTTTGGGGAAAGCCAAGAATTTGAACATTCAGTAAACAAGGAGTTATTTGCTTTATGCCTTCCATTTATGACAGTCCTGAGACTTATCTACGCTGTTTCTTTTTTATTTAACTAAAGTCTTGTATGTGTATATACATGTGGTAATGAGAACATTCTAGAATGAATCCGTTGCCATGGAGAAGAAAACAGAACAAACGAACGAGGAGATGATCGTCAGTTTGGTAGGCAGTTGAGAGTTGAGGTTCAACGCGAGAAGAAGTACGACGTAAATTACAGAGACACTTACTCTCATCAATTCATTTATCCGTATTCATTAATTTGTTAAATAATTATTTTCTTAGTCTTAAAGAGACTACATACATTTTCACTTGACTCTGTATTATAGATTCGTCTCGTTTGCTTTCGTTTAAATATCCCGCCACATTAATTTGCGAAAGTTCTACAGTTTATCAAACCTGAAAACAATATTTCACAGTATATTCACACTTACACAGCTTTTCACTCAAGAAATCATGATGCAAGCACATGGCGATGCAAGCTAGCCCCGCTTATTCCCTTCAGGGAAGATACCACACGTGGTATTCAAATGTACACACATTCGCATATTCCCGTCTACCATACATATGTTCGGCATACGCATTCGCGCGTGCTCAACGTTACATACACGCCTGACACACATCCTTGCAAACTTAATTGTACGCGATTAAGTTGGGCTCCGGGCCAAGCATCTGCCCGTCTACGCCCACCTAGTGCGCACCTTATTGAGTGGATAAGCTCCTGCTCGTACCACCTTGCACCCACTCGCTGCTACTCCGTATCTGACGCTGACGACCAGTGCCGTGGCCGGAAAGAAGTGCTAGCAACTGCCAACAGCTTTGCCGGCCACAGCCGTGGTTAGCCACCGTGTATCGCTGTATGGATGTCTTCCCGGCGTCCTTCTGAGACATGACGTTCTCACAGAAGGAGTTGAAGATACTCCGAAACGAAGAGTCCCATAGTATTGTAGGATAAGATGTTAGGTGTCGTCGAAGTGGGATGCGGAATTTTGCAAATATGTTATTAAGCATGAAAATACGCAATTCACTATTCATTTAAATTAATTCGTCTAATTTATCTTTGATTTTACGTTTTGCACAAAATACAAAAAATACATCGTTATTTATTGTTAATTTCATATTTATATAAAATACATGGCACACACGGTGAGCGAGAGAGACGGTGGTAGTTTGCGGCGTGGTGGTTTCTGGATAGACACAAAATGTTGGGCAACTTTGAAAGCATATTGACCTTTTGCAAATATGTTATTCAGCATAAAAAAACGCGATTCACTATTTATTTCCTTTAAAATCAATTAATTTACCTTCGACTTTATGTTTTGCATAAACTACGAAAAATACTTCTTTGTTATTTATTTTTTAGTTTCATATTTGTATAAAATACATGGAACACAGGATTATTACCACGACATGTAATTTCTCTGTTAAAATAATGTTGAGGTGTCTTATGCCTTCGAAGTAACGGAGATTAATTTGCGTTTTCTATGAAAAGTGTGTGCTTGGTAAGATACGATTAGGTGTGGCATACGTGGTTGCCTAAGTGTTAATTATGGGCAGCAAGATTAGAGCAGTTAGACGGTGGTAGTTTGTGGCGTTGTGGTTTCTGGATAGGCACAAAACGTTGGGTAACTTTGAAAACGAATGGACCTTTTCCAAATATGTTATTAACCCTTTCGCTACGGCAGCCCCGTCCGCCGAAGTACTGTCACTGAACGGAAACTCGCGCCGGAAATATGCACAGTGCGCGTGGTTTCTGTATATATGTTGTTCTAAGTCTTAAATCGGAACTGTGCCGAATACATTGGAAAGTCTCAAAAGTTTTAAGAAATGATTAATCCAGTATGTCAATAAAATCAACGGAAAATGCTCTGCCGATAATGAAAAATGTTGCCATCGGCTATAGATGACACTTGTACAGATTATTTCGATGCCGCATATATGCGGCGCTCGTACCCAGAAGTCGTGGCGTGGATGCCGCGTATATGCGGCGCTCGTACTACTTCGTCGTCGAGTGGATGCCGCATATATGCGGCGCTCGGCGCGAAAGGGTTAACTTGAATAAGTTTATTTAAAGATAAATGGAAGCACTAATATATGAATATAAATATAAAATGAAAGTAAAACTACGGCAATTCGACTACGATTCGGTAAACGGTAAGAAAACGCATCTGTACTGGACTGAACTATAATATATCGAACTGAACTGAATTTGACTGAACTAAAAACTGAGTAAATTGAACTGAGACTGAACTCGCATCGGAAACCGGGCCGGCTTTTATACGGACCTCTACCGCCTTATCTTAATCCGGTAGGGCCCGTTGGCCCCGCGACAGTTTTATGAGACGCGTCTACGGCCGTTTTCCTGATACTACAGTATTGTAAGACTTTAGAACGTCGGCTAAGACCCCAAAATTTATAGGAAAATGATTAGTAACTAAACGAAACTTTATTTTGTTTGCGAGATATATAATTTACGTGGAATATGATCGATGACCTCACGACACACTGATTAGGCCTTGCGACTTTCGATATTTATCCTCAACTATTTATCTGAACGCGCGATGCAGCGTGTGACTCACCGTCATACTGTCGTGCCGGCCTATTAGCACTAACGTTTTACTTAAAGATACACCGGAACAACGCGAGGTGAATAAACTAGAAAGCTTTTAACAGCAAAAATAGTATAAGTTTTATTATGTACAACAACGGGAGAGGTCCTCCTTGCAACTTCGGAGTCGGGAATCTATCTAACTGCGCGGAGTTTTTTCTTGATGTTGTTATATGGGGTGGTTTTTGGGTAGAATCGTGAAAGTACGGGTTTCCCCTTTTTGCTGATGAGTGGGGGAAAGTTTGGAAAAGGACGTTTTTGGGCGGGAATAGTACCAGGATCGTACTTGTGTTGAAGACTAAGCGCAGCTGCGAGCAGTATATCTGCGTTATCGTTAGTGTCCTTAAGGATAAGATAGTGGGATGATTACGGAACGTGGTCGTGGAACTATAATGAATGCATTTAAGACTATTTTTGAGGCGTCAAAACCAGAGTAAGAAATAACAGACGTTTTGACAATGGGACCGACTCCGGGCAGTATCGCGTCGTGAAAGGAGACGACGTTGGTGTGTAACACACGGTGTACCTCAGCCGTGTGTTCCGTCATGTCACTTCTGTTGCATCGCAAGCAAACAAAACGCAGTGTCCATGGAAAGTCTCTGACGAAACATCGTCATTGTCTGGCACACAAGAAGTTCCCATAGACACTGTAATCAAACTAAAAATTACCCATGTGACCAAGAAAAGTACCCGGGTCCTGGTTCATATCGCATTACATATAAATATCTCAAATACAGGCTCCTCTAGTTGGTGAACAAAGGTCACCTATGATCTTCAATTATTATATTGCTGTATCATAGGTGACGAGTTTGTTGAATAATTGTGTTGTGTGGTTGCGTGGATGTCAGTTGAAAACGAAACGCCAGAACGAAAAGACGCAAAGGTTAAAAGACTAAAAGACGAAAAGACGGAAACACGAAAGTTTAAGAATCAAGACTAAAGTATGTTGTTTGTGTTGCTATTATTTATAAATATTATAGTGACAGTCCAGTTTCTAGTTTCACCTATTTAAATCCTATGTATATATATCCGAGAGTTGAACGACGGCGTGAAAGGGAAACTACTCATTCTACCATCAGAGTTTTTCATTTCGCATTTGAGCACAAGATAGTACGCATTCAACCATAACCAAGCCAGTACTCATTCCACCACCAGACGAGGCAGTATTCTTCTAATACCACACGAGAAGTAGTACTCAGCCTACCACACAATAAACGCAACACAACACACAGTATCGTGCAATACACAATAAAACTCAAAAACACAACACACAATATCATGACAAGTTCTACACAATCAAGCGACACTTCCTGTGGTCGTGTTAAAAATTCTGAAGAGAACCAGTACTGTAGGATTTTTTTGATTGGAATGATATTAAACAGTTTTAAACACAAAAGTAGTAATTGTAATGTTTCTCGCACTTCACTCTGTATTAAACTCTAATAAATGTTCGCTCAAAACTCACTAAATGCATTCGCTGATAATCTCTAAATATTCGCTATGAGGTACACACTGTTACGCTTGAAGGTTTCGCAAAGACTCACTTCTTTTATTATCGCGCTCAACACTTTTATACTAATTGGTTTCTAGTAATAACAAATATAGATACACGCATTCTTTCTCACTCTCTCACTCTTGCTTTCTCTCTCATACACACACTTTCTCATTACTCGTTCGTACAAAATCACACATCCTACAGTACCGTGCCTCAGTTTCCGGTATGTCGGTGCGCAACACACGTCCAGAAGCAGGGAATCAATCAATCGTTCATCATAACGAGAAACAACTTCTATCCTCGCTATTCGGACGGCACCCTACCAATTCGACACAGATAAGCATCGAACATGCCCGGTGCTGCCGATTCGGTAGGAGCGCGTCGAGGAGTTCTCGACACGGACCTAATTGTTGATCCCTCTTGTTAGAGCAGTCCCTGAGATTCTCGCTTCATAGCGCGATAGACCGAGACCTCGCTGTCATCCGAACGATTTCGCTTGCCTCCACCACCGGAGCAAGACCAGTATTATGTAGGATTTAGATTGCCATGATATTATTAAACGGCCTTGGTCACAAAAGTAGTAGCTAGAATGTTACTCGCACTATACTCTATATTAAACGCTGACACTCTCAAAAAATTCGCCAAAACTCGCTAAACTCACTCGCGGACACACTCGCTGATATTCTCTAAAGATTTGTTAGACGATTCGCAAAGACGCACACACTGGTTTTCTCGAAAGATTCGAAACGACTCACTTATCTCAATATCGCGCGTCGATCATTTTAACCTTCCACAAATTTAATGATAAAAATTTGTTGAGAAATCTCACTCTGAAAAGAACAGACTGATGCATTCTCTCTCTCTCTCTCTCTCTCTCTCATACGTAAACTCTCTCATTGTCATTACACACAATGAAAACAACATTTAACAGACTACGGAAGAGTGGACCCATGGGTCCAAAGTGTGCAGACTGTGCCCATAGAGTTAAAAATAAAAAACTTCAATCAGAAGAACATTATTTCTTTCGGAAAAACAAAATAAGGCTCAGATACACGTTAAAAAAAGTTATAATATTTAGCGAAACATTGAAGAACTATTTATATGAAAAATTCCGAGACATATCGATTCTTTTTTCGTTTAATATAGCGGTATATATACACAACAACCACGAGAAGGGAAAAAACAAAATAAAGTTCAAATACACGTTAAAAGAAGTTATGATATTTAGTGAAACATTGAAGGACTAATTATATGAAAAATTCCGAGACATATCGATTCTTTTTTCGTTTAATATAGCAACATAGATACATAACACCACGACAAGGGAAAAACAAAATAAGGTTCAAATACACGTTAAAAGAAGTTATAATATTTCGTGAAACATTGAAGAACTAATTATATGAAAAATTCCGAGACATATCGATTCTTTTTTCGTTTAATATAACGGTATATATACACAACAACCACGAGAAGGGAAAAACAAAATAAGGTTCAAATACCCGTTAAAAAAAGTTATAATATTTAGCGAAACATTGAAGAACTATTTATATGAAAAATTCCGAGACATATCGATTCTTTTTTCGTTTAATATAGCAACATAGATACACAACAACCACGACGAGGGAAAAAACAAAATAAAGTTCAAATACACGTTAAAAGAAGTTATGATATTTAGTGAAACATTGAAGGACTAATTATATGAAAAATTCCGAGACATATCGATTCTTTTTTCGTTTAATATAGTAACATAGATACATAACACCACGACAAGGGAAAAACAAAATAAGGTTCAAATACACGTTAAAAGAAGTTATAATATTTAGTGGAACATTGAAGAACTAATTATATGAAAAATTTCGAGACATATCGATTCTTTTTCGTTTAATATAGCAACATAGGTACAACAATCACAAGAAGGGAAAAACAAAATAAGGTTCAAACACACGTTAAAAAAAGCTTTTTTAAAAGTTATTTAGTGGAACATTGAAAAACTAATTATATGAAAAATTCCGATATATTGATTATTTTTTGTTTAATATAGCAACATAGATATTTTAAACTATCCTGCGATGAATAGATCAAACAAAGTGGCAATTACATTAATAACGCGCAATGTAATTTTTCAAACCGTCGAACTACGCTTGCAACAACGAAAAATGTTGTAGAAGAGCAGAATTCTAATTAAAGGTTTTGAAATCTGCACGCTGAAAGCGGAGAATTCTGAAATGCGCACGTCAGACGGGCCGTTTTGCAGATATACTCGCTAATTGAGACAGAGATTAATTAAAATGCCAAATTCGCTTTTGTACGGCACAATTACATATTCCAGTAGCATCGTGCAGCGGAATACGTGCTGTATATGCGCAACAGAAACTGCGCTGACTTCGTAAATTTGCAATTTACCTACCCGCGGTTGTGTGAGATCTTGTTAGATATTCTCTTTGATCTTATCAAGAGCAAATGAGCGGGAAAAGGGTAAACAGCAAAAAAAGAGCACGGAGAAATCCGCTTCCGAAGCTGAATGTGCACATAGGTAGATTCCGAAGTAAAATGTGGGGATGATAAAATGTGCTTAAAGAAGCAAAAGGATATTATTGACTCTAATCTAAGAAATAGAGCAATTTAGCCGCTCTCACTCATTTAAAAAATCATTGATAATTTTCAAAATATTATTTTTTTTTATTAGAACTGTTTTTCGTATTTTTACGAGGATTGCTTGTGTTAAGAGTTATGAATTATATAATAATAACAAAGAAAAGATACGTGGTTCTGCCACATATAAGAGGCGACCAGAAATGTAAAAGGGAAAATAGCGGGGGATTTAGTTATTTCTGGGAAATTGCAGCACGAAGAATTGGCATACGACATTGGAAAATGCGCGAGTTATTCATTTTTATTCTTCGTTCATATTCCCTCTTACGAAGTTCTGTAAGTCTTTTGTATGGAAGAGGTCAGCCAAAGACCGAAAGTGGTATCCATATGATAGCCAATATTCGTTGATAGAGTCTACCTGATTCTCTGGCAACATCTCTTCTGAAACCATGTATGTGTTGTCACCTCCACTGATTTCGCTGGCAATCCCCACCCATACTCATTATTGACGAACTTTTATGGGTTGGAGTAAAAAATCATTCTTTTAAAAGCTTTATATCGACTATCATCAGTAAAATATTGTACCACACGCAACTAAAATAAATGTGGCTATATATATTTTTTGATAAATTTAAAATATAGTAGTTCCTAAGAGAAACAAAACTCAAAAGTCAATCGACTACGCCAGTCTAACGTCAAACTAGTTCTCTCTTTATTAACCCTTTGCACTCGAAGTATTCCTCACAGGCACTGCCAAAGTTTGGCGTTGTACTCGAAGTGCATACTAACAATATACTGCACTGAAGATCGAGCAATTGTAATTTACAGTTAAATTTTGGTTGCACGTGTTTCGCTGATTCCGGTATTTAATCATTTGTTCGGCCGCTAAAAAGGAAAAAATACTATTCAAGATGGCGAAAAATGTGATGGAAGAAACGTTGTTTCAAGATAGCGGTGATGATGAATTTAGTGTGGGTGAATATGAAAGTGATTTTGATGACAGCGATACTATTCCACCAGTTAAGAAAAAAATAAATGTATTGCACTATAGTGATTCTAGTTAAAGTAATGAAAACGTGTCAGAAAATTTAGATAGTGTTAACGAAAATCGTCGATTTAGTAATTGGCAAAATATCATTGAACTCCTGAACGATTTGATTTTTCAACTAGATACAAAATAAATAGCGCACAGATAAATAATTTGAATGAACTCTTTACTTTATTTTTTACAAGTGATTTGATAGACAACATTGTAAAGCAGACAAATTTATATGCACAACATATTATTAGTACAAAAACTATTGCTCACCGTTCTACTTGGAAAAGTTGGAAAGACGTAACAGTAGAGGAAATTAAAGCAATTATTGGTGTCATTTTGAATATGGGAACTATGCCTATGAACGATATGCAAGATCGTGAACCAGGTCTGTATGCTGCTAGTTGCTTTAAACGATATCAAACACTTGGAAATTACAATAATTTATCATTAAAATGTTCATTTACAAAATATTCGTATAATGATAGTGAAACAACATTAAAAATATCTTGCCTCCTAAATTTTATATGCATATTTTACCTTCAAATAAATAACACGTCACAAGGCCAGATACAGCCAAAAAAGTCCGAGCTGCTGAAAGCTTTAGGCGAGAAAAAATCCGGATGACGCATATACGTGTATGTTGGTTTTTTTTTATGCCTGTCTTTAAATAAATGAACAAGGCGCTATAAATGGTTCAATATCTCTTTGGCTACCTAGTAACAGACGCATCGCGTGGTAGAATAGTTGAATACGTTTGTAAATTCTTATTTTGTTTCGAGATTATCGAGTTTTTCGAGACAAGAGTTCGACGTTTGGATAATGCTTAAACATTCATCGGGAAACTGTACACGTGTAAACGCTATGAAGTGGAACTACATATTGGGCACTGTTTTCAAACATGCGACGCAAACAAAAAATACTGACTACGATAATACGACGCCACGACTCAAATGGTATATTTTTCACGGTACGAGTAGAGAAGTTAAAAGCACGGATAATAGAACATCAAAACGCACATTCTCAAAATTTCTTTAAAAAACAGTAAAAACAAAATGGTTAAATAATACCCCGTTCGAATACCAACTGCTTTTACAGGCTTTATTGCGATTTTGATCCCGGTCACCCGTTTTTTGCATTGGACGCAAAATGAAGGTAAAAACGACGCCAAAGTATTGAAGGATCGTACCAATATCAATTGCTTTTACAAGATTGCAAGTAGACTTCATTACGAATTTTTTGCATTTTTAGTAAAATCTTTTACGGCGGTGGTGTTTTTAACGAAACAATTGAAAATGCCTTGAAGCCACTGTGTTAACACGTTGATTGCAAAACGTATTTTGTTATGTTAGAACCGCGATGCGATAAAATACTGTAGAGAATCATAAAATCATGCAAAATGAAGGTAACCCACACTTATTAGAAGCCAAAGTATTAAAACCCCGTTCGAATACCAACTGCTTTTACAAGATAGGCTTTATTGCGATTTTAGTCAAATCTTTTGCACCGGTCACCGTGTATTTTGCTATGTTAAAACCGTGATGCGATGAATTACTGCAGAATATGAATAAATCGTGCAGAATGAAGCTAACGCACAGTTATTAGACGCCAAAGTATTGAAGCACCGTTCCAATATCAACTGCTTTTACAAGATTGCAAATAGGCTTCATTGCGAATTTTGTGCATTTTTAGTAAAATCTTTTGCACCGGTCACCGGCGATCACCGTGGCAGTCAACGCGTTAATATAAAGTGACCACACAATATCACGTCGTCGTTCAAAAAAGACTAACTCTACACATATTTGTTTTATTTTCTCCGATTTCTTATTCCCTAATTCCCCCAGTCCGCATTCCCAACGTACCGCAGACCGCAGCGGCACCATCAGTGTCAAAAAGCCGGCCGAAGAAGCCCAGCGGGGCAACAACAATAAAGCAAATGACGAATTCATAGAAAAGCATCGTAGGCGGCGCCGGCGAATTCGGAATTGCGCGAAACGATAGTGTTGCCGTGGGAGGTCGAAGTTTTCCGAAGCTTCGAGGAATACGTAAACCGCGCCCCGGCGTTCCACTCGCAGCAGACAGGAGGGAGATAACACGTTCGCCCGTCGCCCGAACTTCCTATGATAATCGCGCGAAACTTTTTCCGCGTACTTTTGCATGAACTCCGCGCGATCGGCTCCGAAAACTTCGGGCTCGCCTGTTGGCGCGCGCGGAGGACGGCTTTTGAATTTCAATCGAAGGTATTTCCTCCTCTATTGACTCGCGTGCGTGCAAAGCTCACGTGAACGACGCACACGAAGTTCCACGGGCGTGTTCGCTGCTGCATGGAAGCGGCGGACGACGATGCACGATCAATTATTGATTCAGCGAGCGCATGTATATTGCGCATACCGTTGATAGTGAGTGCAGGCGCGAGGCGTTGTCAATTATTTATGTTACACATCGGTGCAACGCCGGCAGAGACACTGATCGGTTCTTTCTGTTTTGCTGTTTCAGATATCGTCCATCACGAGCTTCTGCAGGGTGAGTACCGGCACGATGCTACGGGTATATGGGAGGAAAATCTAATTAGTAGCGGTAAGATACGGGAAAGTTAAGAAACTGCGGAGATGTTGCGGCAAAAATTGCATCGGACGTATCGTAGCTAACGGAAATATTCAGAAATTTGTAAAAACCGAATAAGAATTTAAAACGGGACGAATTTAATTTTTTAAGACATTGGTAGAACTAGGTTATAATATAGTCAATTTCACTGACTTTACGATATGTTTTAGAAAAGTTGAAATAATTGGATTATATTAAGTTGAGTGGCTGTCGGGAATATTCGGACATTTGTAAAAACCGAATACATTTTTTAAAACGGAACAAATTGAAGTTTTTGAGATCTTGGTAGGAGTAGGTTACGATGTAGTCTATATCACTGACATTACGATATGTTTTAGGAAAATTAAAATAATTGAATTATATTGAGTTGGCCTACTTGTCATTGATATTTACCGATTTAAATAGAACATTTTTCTGGTTCGGTGCATTAACTATATTTTTCTTCTTAATTCTGAGCACAAAAATTAGTTTTGTTTACGCCTCTCTTGCACTTTTGAGAGAAAAATATATGTGTTACAAGAACCATGATATGAATTGCATTATATGTTTTTGTAACACTTAAAATTTTTCACGAAAGATTTTACCGTATGAAGAGCATATGTATATTTATTTAACCTCATGTTCAATTACTTGACAGCCATTACATTAGTACAAACGGATATTATAAAAAGTAGATAACTTTATAAGCTAACAAGGTACAATTTCAAAAATAATGAATACGTTAAAAAGCATGTTTAACCAGCATTTATGAAACTTGACTTCATAACAGGGAAGGAAAATGTTTTCCACATTTTAACATTTTACTAAAAGCTTATTGCAGAAGCAAATACTACAAAAGCATAACTACCCGAATAATGTATGACACGTTTAAAATCTTTGTGCTTCTCTTCGACTTGAATATTTCTTGCTTTCGTTCTATGTGAATATTCTCTGCGTATTACTTGTTTAAATCCGACTAAGCTTTTCTTTTACATTTTTTGCACTCTCTTCGGAACATCATTTCCTTTCTGTAAAGACTTCTGTTATTACCTGATACTGTATCTGCATTTTTATTGTTTTACAAATCCTGCGATTCTCCATTGATTTTGAAATTAACAAGATATCTATGAAATAGAAACAGCCACAGGCTATTTTTCTAATTACCACAATATATATTGTTCATATCCAATTTGTAATTACAATATAATTACCAAAAATATATGTCCATAATGAGGATCCTTATAAACATCTGAATATAGTATTTTACACAAACGATTCTATGTTGTATTAACCTGTATAACCAAATTGAACGCCGAAATGACCAGTATTGATGAAGAATAAAAGTTTTGCATTTGGTAATTAGTAAAATGCGTTGTGCATCTTATGACTCGCAGTGAACTGATTGAAAAATTTCCAACAACGCTGATAAGTTTCATTATACGAAAATCACGGTGATCACTTCAATATTTCGATCGCACGATAACGTATTGATTTGTGGATTGAATTTTGACATAGTTATTCTATTAATCTATATTTTAGTAACAAAATGAAAAAGTTTAGTATTTTAAAGAAAGTCTGACATTTTCTGGCAAAATATCACATGAAAAAGTAAAGTATTTTAAAGAATGTCTGACATGTTCTGATAAAATATCAAATAAGCTTACTTCATTTTCACTTCAATATTTCGATCGCACAATAACGTGTTGATTTGTGGATTGAATTTTGACATAGTTATTCTATTAATCTATATTTCAGTAACAAAATGAAAAAGTTTAGCATTTTAAAGAAAGTCTGACATTTTCTGACAAAATACCACATGAAAAAGTAAAGTATTTTATAGAATGTCTGACATGTTCTGATAAAATATCAAATAAGCTTACTGCATTTTCACTTCAATGTTTCGATCGCACAATAACGTGTTGATTTGTGGATTGAATTTTGACATAGTTATTCTATTAATCTATATTTTAGTAACAAAATGAAAAAGTTTAGTATTTTAAAGAAAGTCTGACATTTTCTGACAAAATACCACATGAAAAAGTAAAGTATTTTATAGAATGTCTGACATGTTCTGATAAAATATCAAATAAGCTTACTGCATTTTCACTTCAATATTTCGATCGCACAATAACGTGTTGATTTGTGGATTGAATTTTGACATAGTTATTCTATTAATCTATATTTCAGTAACAAAATGAAAAAGTTTAGTATTTTAAAGAAAGTGTGACATTTTCTGGCAAAATATCACATGAAAAAGTAAATTATTTTAAAGAATGTCTGACATGTTCTGATAAAATATCAAATAAGCTTACTTTATTTTCACGTAATATACTGATCCGACGGTTTGCGTGGAAATCCGATGAAACAAGTAGCACTCTAGGCAAGTTTGTAGAATGTTTAACGTTTTTGGGCGAAGTGTGATATACAAAGCAGGTCAACGAAGGCACTCTCCGTTAACGAATTGAAATCCGGGAAGCCTAACTCAGTTCTAACCAAGACCTTTGCTGCACTTTGAAAACTTTGATTTCAGGCGTCGCTTGAAACAGGCGTAATAAACCACAAAATACCTGGAAATGTATACGGGCCATTTAGATTTATAAATATCATTTTACAATATTAGATATTTCATAAGTCATGTTATTTCAAGTGCTTTCTTAAATATAACTTCCTATTATTCTTTCCATGCAACATATTGCTTTGACTCTTGTGTGATCATAATTTCAAACGTTTTATTCTTCACCTAACACCAATTGCTAAATTAGTAATTAATTACCAGCATTAAAAAAAGAATTTGCAATATTTTCCGACTTTGTTATATCGCTGGCTGTTGCCAAAAGTTAACCCATGTTGCGTCGTCTATAACATAAATTCACCCTAAAACGAAATTTTATAATATTAGATATTTCATAAGTCTTGTTATTTCAAGTGCTTTCTTAAATATAACTTCCTATCATTCTTTTCATGCAACATATTACTTTGACCTTTGCATCACCATAATTTCAAACGTTTTCTTCTTCACCTAACATCGATTACTAAATTAGTAATCAATTCCCAGCATCAAAAAAATAATTCGCAATATTTTTCCTTTTCTTACATCGCTGGCTGTTGCCCAAAAGTCAATTCAACACACGTTGCGCCGTCTATAACTTAAATCCACCCTAAAACGGAATTTTATAGTATTAGATATTTCATAACTCGTTATTTCAAGTGCTTTCTCATATATAACTTCCTATTATTCTTTCCATGCAACATATTGCTTTGACTCTTGTGTGATCATAATTTCAAACGTTTCATTCTTCACCTAACATCGACTGCTAAATTAATAATCAACTGCTAGCATCAGAAAAAGAATTCGCAATACTTTCCCTTCTGTTACATCGCTGGCTGTTGCCAAAAAGTCAAGTGAACCCACCTTGCGTCGTCTATAACTCGAATCCACCCCTGAAACGAAATTTCAAAATATTAGTTATTTCATAAGTCTTGTTATTTTAAATGCTTTTTTAAATATATCTTTCTATCATTCTTTCCATGCAACATATTGCTTTGACTCTAGTGTCATCATCATTTGAAACGTTTCTTTCTTCACGTAATACCGGTAGCTAAATTAATAATCAATTGCCAGCACCAAAAAAAGAACTCATAAAACTTTCCGCTTCTGTTACACCTCTGATTGTTGCCAAAAACTCAAGTCAACCCACGTTGCGTCGTCTATAACTTAAATCCACCCTAAAATAAAATTTTATAATATTAGATATTTCACAAGTCATATTATTTCAAGTGCTTTTCTAAATATAACTTCCTATCATTATTTTCATGCGACATATTACTTTGACCTTTGTATCATCATAATTTCAAACGATTCATTTTTTATCTAACACCGATTTCTAAATTAATAATCAATTGCCAGCATCAAAAAAATAATTCGCATTACCTTCCTTTCTGTTATATCGCTGGCCTTTGCCATAAGTCAATTGAACCCACCTTATGTCGTCTATAACTTGAATTCACCCCTGAAATAAAATTTGACCTTACCTTCTCCCACTAACTAATAATTCGCAGTTGAAAATTCGTCATCTCACAAGAGCACTGTGACATAACAGCGAGCGCTAACACCGTCCACAAAAATTCTTCGATTCCCCGCATTCAGTAACTAACTACCAGCATCAAATCAAAGAGATATTGCAATGCTCTTCGGTTCAGTTATGTGGCTGGTTGCTGCTGGCCCAGTTTTTGCCTGCATCTATTGTACTGTATTGAGTACGGCATGCAGCAGCCACGGTACGTTTGCTTCGGTACCGAAGACCGTTGGTACACCTACATACTAACGAACCTGCACCGCAGTAAATGCGTGTGCCCGTAGTGCGCGACAGGAAAGAGAAAGAGAGAGCGAGAGAGAGAGAAAGAGAAAGAGTAAGAGAGAAGGAGAGCGAAATTAATGAAACAAGTAAGCTGCACTCCGCCATACACCCCGCCTACCTCTGTAATTTACATCGTCCGCAGACCCATATGTTTTCTTCTCCCTCTTGCCTGCACTTCACTCCTACCAACATTACCGCCGCCTCTTTCCACCTTGTCAACCTCCGCATGCTCACATTCCCACCGCTCGCCTCTGCTAATTCGCATTCAGAAATCCGCCGAAGTCGGACAATAAGACTGGCGGCGCTATGTGAAATATTAATTTAACGGAATACCTGTTGTGTATAGGCGTAAAGTCATTTCAGCGTAATCGGATACCGCTTCTCTAAACTCGGCAAAAGATTATCTCTCGATGCCCACGCGGCCTGTCGATGGTCATGGGACGCTTGATTTGCTGCTAAGTCAATTTGTTCCCGCGTATTTTGTTTTTCGACCGGCAGTCGCATACGGGAATATTCGGACACTCCGAAGCGGAAAAATTTGTTTAAAGTTCGACAGAACGGTTTTACTTTTTTTGGGAGTTTGGAAGGGTGCGTTTAGTAGATGAAATAAAAAAAAGTTCTGGAAAACTTATGACTGAGGGGAGTGTTGAAGAAAATAGTGAATGCTCTTTTTAATCATTTTTTTTTATCCGAGAATATAGTTAAACTTTAACACGTTGACTGCCACGCGTATTTTACTATATTAGAACGGCGATGCTATGAAATACTACAGCATTTGTCTGAATTATGCAAAATGTAAATAATGTGCAGGTATTGGAGACCAAAGAATCGCATCAGTATTCTAACAACAACTGTATATATAAAATAATAATTTCTACCCATTGCGAATATTTTAGATGTTCAGTAAAATCTCTTGCGTCGATCACCGATGACCATCACGGCAGTTAAAGTGTCAATAGTAGTAGTATTCAAATGAAAATGTTGTAAAAAATAGTTACCATTCATATAAATAACAAACAATTGTAGGATGTGTGATTTTGTATGAACGGGCAATGAGAAAGTGTGCATATGAGAGAGAAAGCGAGAGTGAGAGAGTGAGAAAGAATGCATGAGTCTACATTTGTTATTAGGAATGTTCTCGAAAGAATTTACTATCATGAAAACTAAACAGTATAATAGTGTTGAGCGTGATATTAAAATAAGTGAGTCTTTGCGAATCTTTCAAGAGTAACAGTGTGCGCGTCTTAGCGAATCTTTAGAAAATATCAGCGAATGTGTTTAGCGACTTTTGGGCGAATCTTTGTCAGCGTTTAATACAGAGTGCAGTGCGAGTAATATTATAGCCATTACTTTTGTGATTAAAACCGTTTAATATATCATTCCAATCTAAATCCTACACAATTAAAAATCATGAAAATCATATATTTTTACACATGTCAATGCCTGTCGCTTGTTTCTAAATTAACCGACTTCCATCATACGTTTACTGCGTATATAACTAATCTAAATTTGCAAAACTTCTTTTTTAACTTTTCGTTAATGGTTCAGGCAAAGGAATCGTGAATAAATTAAATATACTTATCTCCTACTAAAATAGTATACTATACATCACAATCTTTCACAAAATGCATATGTCTACTGAACTAACTCTCTTAAGGTCTTAAAAATATTCAAGTCGTTCTCTTAAATTGGAAATAATTTATTTTGTTTCAAGAAGTGCCCGAATATTAATACACCTGCACTGACGTCGTTTTGTATTATTTGCACACGGCACTCCAATTGTTTCCCAACTAAAGTGGCATTGAAATATAATTAACCCTCTATGGGCCCGCGTAACTTTGAAGTCACATATCGATATTTTATTAAATAGTTTAATTTTTTTTTTACTAGATGGCGTATACATCTTGTTATATAATGTCTCCGTAGTAACCAATAACATGCTTGATGCGGTTATCAGCTCCAACCTGAAATGTCAATGTAAATGCTTTTGCAAGTTGTCTGCAAATAGAAGCCAAAGGAACCATCTAGTGCAATTGTCATTATTTGTTCTTCTATCGGTGTTTGTTAAACAAAAAAAGCATACATAATAGCTTTTAGTTTATATATCAATAATGTCTTATTTGTTTGCATTTAAACAAGGATTTTATTACTATTTTCATGCGATATAGCTTTGTGACTTTCAAGACACAATGGGCTATAATGGTAGGGTTCGGTGTATTTGCGATAACGTTTGTTTTCTTTACTTGTTAGTTTTATATATCAGAGACCCAAAATATAGATACAAAATCATATAAAAATAAAAGAGGAATAGGAATAAGAAGCATTAGCAGTAATAAATCCGAAGATTCTTTATCAGATTCTGATAATAAATCCCTAACGAAGATCATCCAATAGTATTTGGCCGACGACGTATAAATATTATATTATTGATTGCGACGATGAATTTAGTAGTAAAAAATCATCAGATAAGGAAATGCAACGTGTATCTATGTTTAATGCCAAACGCCAACTGTTTTATGGAATTCCATACTTAAGCTCTTATACACACAAGTGCAAACGTTGTAAGCCATTGTTACTTCAAAGTTACAAAATGTATTCGTCATTATAAAATTGTTGAAACTGCTGAATTCATTGTTAATATCTATTTTGAGGTTGATATTTGTTGATTTCACGTTACATAGATTTTGTATAGCCGCCAAAAAAAAATTCGGTCCATAGAGAGTTAATATGATTTCGACCGATCCAGGAGCGTTTGCATTCTGGAAAGGCGAACTACATGCTTAAAGTTACAGTTGAATGCATTAGCGCATTGGCTGATGAAGTTTAACGAGGGTACAAACTGTGATAAATGTTCGGGAGCTCTTTTTACGCTGCCGTACAAACAACCCGAGCAACAATAGTACCAGTGGTGGCCGCGTCGTAACGCAAATAAAAACGTGTAAAGAATAAAAGGTAGCCGCCCGCATTTTGATGATAACGCGAAATGCTCTATCAAGCGTAAATGCACTCGGAAACTCATTGCAAACAATTCTGGACCGAGTCGATGCGAGTCCACGTCTACGTGCACACAAACTGATAATCTTCCGTTGATAACGAATAATGAAATTACCTGAACGTACACGCACAGTGCTAATTTGCGTTTAACGTATCTGCACTGTCGCGGATAAAAATTTAAAGGTTTGGGGATGAAGTTATTTTATTTAAAAAATTGCGTCATTTGCCATAATCCAATTCTTTCTCATGCTTAAAACAAACTAATATACGTTTAATGTATCAATGCTGTCACACATAAAAATGTACAGTTATGAAAGAGAAATTATGTTCTATGAAAAATTATCCTTTAGAATTTTGAACGTATTGTGTTGCAGTTTGCTGTTGCTGGCCATTATTATGAGATCTCGTTCTGCTTGTAACTTCACATTGGTTTCAAAGAAATGCTTTTCTCCCTATAATCTAATTTATCTCCGTGCTTTAAATAACTTTTACTATACTAATTAAACGTAATTTGAATTGGAAATGGGTAGTAATACTCAGCGCGGTAGATTCGGCTATTATTATATTTTTTATTTTTATTACTCGAAAATAAAAAATAAATCTTTCAACTGGTACATATTCATAAAAAGTCCATTCCCTTTTTTTAATATTATAATTTAAAGAAAAATGTTTCGAGTGTTTGTTCCTCTTTTATGTGTACTTAATAAAAAATATTTTCTCCTGATCGTGATATGAATGAAATGTTGGAACGTTGAATCATGGATTAATCCATAATCAATAGACATACAACTTTGCCCAGAATACTAGCAACGCCACAATGATTCCTCAGATATGTATATGTTACAGTGAAACACCGAAATATGGAGAATGTCGACTTTCACCGGTGAATGTGAACATTCACATAGTGGCTTGGTGTATGTCCGAAATATTTGCTAAATATCCTTATTTCTGACTTACACCGGTAAATGTTGACATTCACCATGCACTAATTGTCGACACACACCGGAGAGGGTCCGAATGTATAACAATGTAATGAAATTTTCTAACTTTCACCGACGTATTTGTTATCTGTTGACATTTACCGGTGAAAGTCGACATTCTCCAATTTCAGTCATTCACGGTAACATATACATATGTATATATGTAGGGTCTCAGATAGAGGGTCCTCTAATTAGCGAGTAAAGGTCACCTATTATATTACGAAATCATAGGTGACGAGTTTGTTGAATTGTGTTGTTTGGTTGCGTAGTAGCCAGTTGACAACGAAACGTAAAGACGAAGAGATGTAAAGACGAAAAGACGTAAAGATGAAACGACGAAACGAAAAAAGATTAGGAAACAAGACAAAACTGTCTTGATTGTGTTATTATTGTTTATAAATATTATACTCTCTAGTTTCACGTATCTAAATCCTATATATATATATGTATTTCAACTCACAACAAACCACTTACATATTTGTCACATTAATTGGACGTACATACAAAATAACTTTCAAGTGTATGTTTAACGCAATAGTACTGTTACGGGTAGAAACGTTATGGTATAAAAACAATACTTTCCTGAACTATTCTAGTTTTCAGACAAATCTTAATTGTCGCTGAGAATAACCCTTACTTGCGGTTAAAATTTTTGCTACATGTACACGCTTGTATCGGAACTTTAATATTCCCTGGCTGAACCATATCGCTGCAAGGTTTCTTAAATAACCACCTATGGCAGTTATTGGGAAAAACTGAAATAGCCCTTAAAACACACAGACACTGTGCGATTTAAAAATGACGTGTTCTATTAACAACGACCGTCAGCGTCTAATAAAGCAGAAACTTTATTGAAGGAAACTTTTTGTTTTAACTCGCCAAGGCTGTGCTAAAGTGTGCGGCAAAAATATTATCGTCGTACGCGAAGTAGACCGCAGTATCATGAATTGCGGTAACTTCCTGAACTAACGAAGAGGCGGCTAGAACACATTGCATCCAATGCGTGTTAAATCCTCACATACACACATATACGGAAAACGTGCTAACGAGCCTGTTAAATAATTGCGTCGGGAATTAAAATTGACTTGTGCAGTTACCTCCTTGTTCCGGGACAGAAAATAAAAGCGTCTTATTTGGTTAACCCTCTGCAGCGCACATTATTTCCGTGGCTATAGAAAATTTTATTAATTCGCTAGTTTCAATGATTTTATTATAACGAATATATTATGTAATTTTGGAGTTACAAAGTTTGCCCCATTTCATTACATGAAACATCTATGATGTATTATACGTAAATTGATTAATTCGGTAGTTTCAACGATTTTATCATAACAAATATGTTATATAACTTTGGAGTTACAAAGATTGTCTCATTTCATTGCATTAAACATCTATGGGTTTTGCTGCATCACGTTACTAAGCATTTGTATTGATGCAGTGAACTATATTACTTATAATTTTGTGATCACGTCATTTTCGGGAATCGATCGATCCTTCCAAGAAAGGCTGATATTCAATTGAGTCAGTCTTCAACTAAGAATCTTTGGATTTGTTACCGTTAATGCTCGTTATTCTTGCTGTTTTTTTATTTTTACGGGCTCTGATATATAAAACTATAAACCGAAGGAAACACAGTTATCGCAAATATGTCAAATCCTACCATTATGACCTATAGTGAATTTCAAGTCATAAAGCTGTATCCTGTGCAAACAACAACAACTTGATTATTTAAATGCAAACAAATAGATTATTATAGATATACAAGCCGCAAGTTTTTGTGAAGGCTTTCTCTTGTTAATCAAACACCAATATATGAATATAATAAATAGTGGGTAATTATTATATAATAATTAAACTAAAAATAGTATAAAAAATAATAATAAGTGGGCATGATAGTTGTTATGACCTCCGCCGGCTGACAATTTGTTGAGTATTTATCTCGATATCTACGAATAGAGTTTACGTGTACTACAGAAAATGTTATTGTTTACCAAGAACGTTAATGTACAAGTCACCTTGGGAAAAAAATTAACAACACATCGATACGTTAATATTAGACTTTAAAGACATGTCGATTTATAAAGGGTTAATTGAAGAGAAATAAAATATGTTGTTAAACATACTTAAATATGTTTAAATATAATCGGCATTCAGCGGGCAACCCGCATAACTATCTGTTTTTTTCTTCAGTTTCCACTTATTTTTGTTTGTGATGTAACATATGTGTTGGGCGTATGAATAAAAGTTCGTGAATAAGCTTACGCAAGGTGCGGTTTAAATTACTGATCGTACATAAAAAAGAAACGCTCGATACAATAACAAAATCCAGCTGATTACGAGCCTAGGAGTGTCGCATTGCGAATAACATTAAAGTAGTACGGATACTGGAGATAATAAGCCGGTTAGCTGACTTAACCTCAAAAGAGCACGTGCTCGCGTAAAGCTTAAATTATATCGTGAATAAACGTAGATAAAAATCAGGGAGGGTGTCCCCGGTACAAATTTGCTGCATAATTATAAAGTTCAACAGATGCGTTTCGATATTTCCAAAAATGCCGTCACTGTTTGCGTTTAAATAAATGATGCCAAGAATAAAATGCAAATTGCCTGAGCAAACGACACTTTAAGAGTTTCGAGAGTTTATAGTAATGTTTAATGTCATGTAAGATTCCACGGCGTTATTTTGTCACAACTCTTTATTTTCTACATAATTAGAAATCGTAAAAGTTATTTGCTAAAAAAGTTGTCATGAAAATGATCCAAATATGATAGACGTTCCTTAGGTACTGATTGCACTAACAGAACCTTGCGTTTGCCAGTAATTTGTGTGCCATATAGTGCAAATGCATGATATATGTGGTTATATAAATGCTGGCTTGAAGATGGTAAGGCAAATAGTTATAGAAAAAAATAGCCGCAGCTAAAATGTCATCGTATAATACATTCCTGGGCGTAGATAATATCTAACACTAAACGTACTGGTACTTTATACTTACTTATTCTTACCATAAGGGGTCATTTGACCCCTTATAAAATAAACGTTGATTTCCAGAAAGAAGTTCCTAATTGATCAAAGCGAGAAATTGAATACTCAGTTGATAGAAGAATTACAGAAAGTCAAATGTCCGAAAGAAATAACAATGAATTTTTGACGAACTGTTTGTATAAAGCACAGTATATAATAAAATCTACCAATTTAGTGGTGACAATTACTTAAAAAGTTACACAATAGATTGGGACTAAATAAAGTTATAGCGATATGAAGTGTGGCAAGTAAATGTTAAAAACTGCACAATCCACTGCATAAACTGGCATGCTGTAAACGATACCACTCTGTAAAAAATATATTAAAACGCATTACTATTTTTTTATTTCACGTTTGGGTCGTGGTATTCATCTTTAGTCATCTTTAATGTTCTTAATTTTCAAACTTTATTACCTATACTTTTTGAACAACCTACAAAAAATAATTGTTACATACTTTTAATTTCATGTATTGTATAAACAATATTTAAAATCGCTAAACGAAATTGTTACCGCAAGATATAATTGACCACTTAAATAATTTTCACACTGGTTTGATTTCAAATAGTGTATATCAGTCCGCGTTACTTGCAAAAAATGCGTGGTGGAAACCGTACAGTTCGTTTGGGCACGCGCAGTCGATTAAGTGTTAATGAAAATTTTGAAAGGGGTCATTTGACCCCGCTTGGTACGTTTAATGTTAATATTATCGCATGCATGAAAGATTGCTCGCTGCAACGCAGGACTTTGGAAAGATCAGCCTGCGACTAGTTTGAAAAATATTGATGCCAATAGCATGTAGGCTGGGCACGTCGAAGACAGTTCAATTTCCGGTTCTTCCTAGACTCTGGCTGACACAACTTCCAGTCGAGAACAATGAACACTGCCTCGAAGACGATAGAGACGAACATGCTTTTAATTGTACCTGAGCCATGAGAATACAACGCATGTCAACCGGAGAACATTACCTGTCGCAGATAACAGATTTTATCAATTTCCGTGCCACGACTACTTTAGATATCGCTGCTATGTCTGTACTACCATAGAAGTACGGGAAGATAGCCGATTTGTGGAAATTTGAACGTTTGCGTTGCGGCAGTTCTCTGGAAGGTTACGATTTCGAAGTTTAATATAAAATAAAAAAATGTATAATATTACTATGGAGTAGAGAAAACTGAGAGGTATTGAATGGTTGGTAGAAAAATTATGCAGGTACTATTGATTCACTGTCGGGCAGCTCAGAAAAAAAGGAAGTAACTTGTTATATAATATTCATTGATTGATTTAAATGACCAGTGCATAACTATTATTTACTTTGTATTATGACATATTTGACTTTGCGTTACGGCAGTTCTCTGGAAGGTTACGCAACATTTCAATAGACGTCAAGAAAATGTGAATATTCTTATCTGAATAATATAATAAAATATTTGGGTAAAATAAATCTGTTGGCTAGAATTAAAGCAATGTTAATTGAAGAAAACTGATAGAAAAAAACTTTATTCCAAGTTGCACCCGCACGATTATGTTTCGATTAAAAGTGTTTCACTTGAATGCTTTGCGGTTTATGGCCAAACTAAGAGTAATGGTAGTTTAAACAACAGAAACAGAAACAGAACAATCACGCGCGACATTATTACTTCGACAGAATATCAGAAAACATATTATTTTTATATTCGTATTCAGTAAATATACCGTTTTCTATTTGATATTCCATAAACGTTTAATTTGAATAACGTCCACAAAAATGCTTCCACCGCAAACGCATAACTTTATACGTAGCATTCAAATACACACGATTTTCGCGACCATCGCCACAATCGATTTTCTCGACTTCCTTTAAACTCCAACATCCCAACTTTCTTCTACAACAACAACTCAAACTTCAAAATTCAACTGTAACATTCTCGAAACCTCGCATTCATTAAATGCAAACATATTCCCTACCCGCTAAACGTACAATTTTCATAAGTTTTAAAATACCTCAAAAACGCCTTAAGCGAAAGCGCATAATTTTACATACAGCTTCCAAATACGTAATTCTTTTGCAGCTATTGTCTCTGTTCAAACCCCGTTATATTCAACTGCAACATTTTCAGCAGCTCGTACTCGCAGCAAGCCAACTATCTCACCAACAGAATCTCTCGTTCTTAACTTCCCATGACAAACTTCCTCGATTAACATAAATCTCGTTTCTGATGAATGTAGATGTTGAAGTATTTCGATAAAAATACTAAAAAAAAATAAACTTTTTCTCTCTCTGTGAGTAGGGCGCCGTGAGAGTATTAGCCGGTACTGTCCTTATGTTCCTTTGTTATTTCAAAATAGAGGACGATGTGTCGAGATTTTGTTTGGAGTTCGTCGACGACAGTTGAAGTCGGTCGTCTACAGACTCTGATTCTCGTTCAATAGCGCGAGAGAGCGCTTGTGGAATCTGATCTTTACCGATTCAGATGTATCTTGAAAGACAATTCTATTCGTTATTACCTGTGACCGGTGCAAAAAATTTTACTAAAAATGAAAAAAATTCGCAATGAAACCTATTTGCAATCTTGTAACAGCAATTGATATTGGAACGGTGTTTCAATACTTTGGCCTCTAACAACTTTGCGTTATCTTAATTTTGCACGATTTAATCATACTCTGCAGTATTTCATCGCATGGTGGTTCTACCATAGCAAAATACGTGGTGACCGGCGTAAAAGATTTTACTGAAGATCCAAACTATTCACAAAGGGCAGCACTAATTATCTTATAATTGCAGTTATTGTTAGCATAGTGATGCCATCCTTTGGTCTCCAATACCTGCACATTATTTACATTTTTGCATAATTCAGTAAAACGCTGCAGTATTTCATAGCATCGCCGTTCTAATACGCCAAATTCCGCTCGGTAGCAACGTGTTAATATAACAAAACCAAAGAATTCTTTTTCACTACACACGCGCATATTTATTCACACATAACGTCATGAATAGAAAATTAGCGCCGCAACATTATCGACTTGCGTCAGTTTGAAGCATCGAACCGTGCGGACTGGAGCGTCTTTCGTCCGTCCGCCATTTTGTTCTTGCGCCTAAGACGCAGAGCCCTGCGGCAACACCGACCGACCATCTTGGCAGCTCGGCAGTCTATTTGTTCGCGAAGAAACACCGGAGATAATGCCGGGCGAATTATGAAGTGGATTGTTCAACAGAAATCCGGAGTCGGCGCTGAACGTGTACACAGACGGAGGGTGCGAGAAGGGCGAAAGTTGGCAGATGAAGGGAGAAACGAGCGAAGGAAAGTATATGGCCGCCTCGGAGAAGAGAGGAGAGCCGGCTAATTACAAGTCGCGAAGACTATGGCGTGGAAGGATCGTGCCAAAAGCGAAAAGCGACGAGTGCGGCAACGGACTTGGTCGAGAATCCTGCGCTCTGCTCAGCTGAGTTGCGCAGTGAGACTGAAAAAGGAACGCGATAACGGGAGATAACGACTATCGACGCCGACGCTAATGTCATAATGGTGCCGCATTTCCACGTTAAATTTTCTCTCCCCGAGAAAGAGCCGCTTGTCTAAATGTAAAACCTTATTATGCCAGGTCGTCCGTGAACATCCGCAGCGTCGTGATGAAAAGTTTACGAAGTTGTTAGTCACGACAGGAATCTTCGCGGGATTAAAGGAGATGAGGAATGGGTCTAGTAAGTTGGATGTAACGTGTAACGGTTATTTCATAACGAAATGCTATCGTCCTCGCGGAATAGGGACGTATTTTAAACGTATGAATATATTTATGAAGTAGTTGTGTGTAAGGTGAATCTTACTAGGATTGAAAGAAAATTGGAGAAATATGCAGGCGCTGTTTGACGAAGAAATGCGGATAGATGATTTCGTGCAGTTGATAGATAAAAATAAGAAAAGTAGAAAGTTTGACATGAAATTCTTCTTGAAAAGATACACAGTGGTATGATTTAAAATGGACGTTTACTTTAAGAACGTGTTTGGAATGACAACACTTTTTCCAGAATTCAGTGCAATGTCCTATTGTTAGTTAATAACGACATTTTAAAGAAGGTAAAGGGTCAAAACACGCTTATAGTTTGAATAGTTACACTTTGTGTGGAAAACCTCGAAAAAAATACACGCTTTACAGATACGATTTAAAGTCGTCGTTTAGTTTACTAGGTTGTTCATGATAAGAATTGTTCTTTACACGACATTTTTTGACAGAACATATTTTCGATTGCACCATGTTCGATTACAGTCTCGAACAAAATATGGAGAATATTCCCTTCTCTTTTTTTGTCTCAACAATTCAAAACACACAGATCAATTAACCAAAAGCGACACATGTTTGAACACTGCAAAATTGAATTTAAGGGAACCGGAGGTATATTTTCCCTTCGTGAAGCGTTCATCTGTTTTGTCAATACCCAAATAATCGGACTCAGCCCCACCATCAGGACCTTCTCGATAGTTTTATTCGACAAAAAATGTCAACCACGTAAAAATTCAAGGTATAGCAAGTGTCCCCGACATTTTTTTAATACACTAATGCACAAAAATGCCTATACCGCCGCACCCACATGACAATTTGTTCCTTCTCACACAACTACATTTTCATATGTCTTCAAAGAAGAAATTTCCTATACATTTTTGACAGAACATATTTTCGATTGCACCATGTTCGATTACGGTCTCGAACAAAATATAGAGAATATTCCCTTCTCTTTTTTTTGTTTCAACAATTCAAAACACACAGATCAATTAACCAAAAGCGACACATGTTTGAACACTGCAAAATTGAATTTAAGGGAACCGGAGGTATATTTTCCCTTCGTGAAGCGTTCATCTGTTTTGTCAATACTCAAATAATCGGACTCAGCCCCACCATCAGGACCTTCGCGATAGTTTTATTCGACAAAAAATGTCAACCACGTAAAAATTCAAGGTATAGCAAGTGTCCCCGACATTTTTTTAATACACTAATGCACAAAAATGCCTATACCGCCGCACCCACGTGACAATTCGTTCCTTCTCACACAACTACATTTTCATATGTCTTCAGAGAAGAAATTTCCTATACATTTTTGACAGAACATATTTTCGATTGCACCATGTTCGATTACGGTCTCGAACAAAATATAGAGAATATTCCCTTCTCTTTTTTTGTTTCAACAATTCAAAACACACAGATCAATTAACCAAAAGCGACACATGTTTGAACACTGCAAAATTCAATTTAAGGGAACCGGAGGTATATTTCCCCTTCGTGAAGCGTTCATCTGTTTTGTCAATACCCAAATAATCGGACTCAGCCCCACCATCAGGACCTTCTCGATAGTTTTATTCGACAAAAAATGTCAACCACGTAAAAATTCAAGGTATAGCAAGTGTCCCCGACATTTTTTTAATACACTAATGCACAAAAATGCCTATACCGCCGCACCCACGTGACAATTCGTTCCTTCTCACACAACTACATTTTCATATGTCTTCAAAGAAGAAATTTCCTATACATTTTTGACAGAACATATTTTCGATTGCACCATGTTCGATTACGGTCTCGAACAAAATATAGAGAATATTCCCTTCTCTTTTTTTGTTTCAACAATTCAAAACACACAGATCAATTAACCAAAAGCGACACATGTTTGAACACTGCAAAATTGAATTTAAGGGAACCGGAGGTATATTTTCCCTTCGTGAAGCGTTCATCTGTTTTGTCAATACTCAAATAATCGGACTCAGCCCCACCATCAGGACCTTCTCGATAGTTTTATTCGACAAAAAATGTCAACCACGTAAAAATTCAAGGTATAGCAAGTGTCCCCGACATTTTTTTAATACACTAATGCACAAAAATGCCTATATCGCCGCACCCACGTGACAATTCGTTCCTTCTCACACAACTACATTTTCATATGTCTTCAAAGAAGAAATTTCCTATACATTTTTGACAGAACATATTTTCGATTGCACCATGTTCGATTACGGTCTCGAACAAAATATAGAAAATATTCCCTTCTCTTTTTTTGTTTCAACAATTCAAAACACACAGATCAATTAACCAAAAGCGACACATGTTTGAACACTGCAAAATTGAATTTAAGGGAACCGGAGGTATATTTTCCCTTCGTGAAGCGTTCATCTGTTTTGTCAATACTCAAATAATCGGACTCAGCCCCACCATCAGGACCTTCTCGATAGTTTTATTCGACAAAAAATGTCAACCACGTAAAAATTCAACGTATAGTAAGTGTCCCCGACATTTTTTTAATACACTAATGCACAAAAATGCCTATACCGCCGCACCCACGTGACAATTCGTTCCTTCTCACACAACTACATTTTCATACGTCTTCAAAGAAGAAATTTCCTATACCATCTCCTCCTATTCTTCTTCCGAATGTCCTCAAACGAAATCACCCAATCCATTCGTACCTTCCGCTCAACAAAGAAAATTCTGCAACAGCATCGATGGTTTCCTCCGCAACCCCGTAACAAGCATTCCTCCACTTCTTTCTAGCGTCCCCACAGAAAATGTTCGAAAGCAGCGTATCTTTTGCACAGCCACGTGACAAATCGTCCTCCTCCCCCGCGAGCACTTTTTCGAGCGGCGTTAAAAGAAAAATTTGCAAAACGTCGCTGTCTTCGTGCAAGCTCTCCTCCCGCTAACTTCTCCGACAAGTACGACGCCGTTCCCCTGGCGTCGTAGCGGGCCGGGTCGGATTAACTGGCTTAATTAAAAAGTTCTACGCTAGTTTCGCCCTCACCGCGGGCGGGATTATATGGCCGCGAACGACGTTAAGCCGGCATTACGGTTGACGCTCTCACCACGGAGCCGCGGGAGCTTCGGCGCGATTAACCGAGCCGATTGCGGTGGCGATTCATTTTCCGAGCCACCGTCGGTGAACGAACGACCTGCGTGCCCGAACGAGACCAGTCCTTCCGCTGTCCAATTAAATATTTATTTATTTAACTCGTTTCTGGCCACGGCTCGGTTTCATTACGAACGAAGATGTAAACGAGAAGGTGTGAATAAGGATGCTAAGAAGGAATAAGGCGATTTCTTTTCTGATGATGAGAGTATCGGGATTATGTTTTGTTTAATGGATAATGTGGTAAAAGACGTGTATAGATATGTACATGTTGTTAAGTATATTATTAATAAGAAATTGACTATTAATTGCAATTATTGATTACGAAGGAAGATGTAGATGAGAATGTGTGAAAGCGGATATTAACACTTTGCCGGCCATACGTGGGAACTGTTCTCTGACAGTAGTGAAAGATACTAAGAATTGTCGGTCTGACGCAAAATGTTTTGAAGAATATAGAAAGATATAGTGCAAGTTATAGATATTTATATACTGCATGCTTCTTCCAAACTATTTTCTCTCGTTTCGGTCCTTTTCCAGGTTTTTACCGACCGCTCATATTTTGCTTTACGTCATTCGCTCAGGCAATTATCCTAAATCCGTTCGTACAAGTTATATGTGTAAATACTAAAATATAATGTCAGATTACACTACATAAAATTGTTTGCTTAACACGTTCACGCCGGCGTGACCCACCGGTGGGTCACGCTTGACTGTCCCATCGAGCATGAACATTTGTTTACACGCCGCTCACCATCAAAAATATAGTTCGTTTAGTAAGTGGACAAAATTGCCGTATAGTTGAACATTTAAATAATAAAATTTAAATAATTGAAATAAGCAACAATCGTGCGCCGCCTCACAGCGAAAAACATGAAAATCGGCCCGGGCGTGAACGTGTTAAATGTGTACCATGGTCTATGGGCACTGTATTGCTCTATGAACGTAAATTCTGTCATACACACATATATATACCGAGTACGACACTTTCTTACTCAACATTTGCTACTCTATCGAAATTTGCATGAAAATGCTGGGTATCTTACTAGAAAATCTGAAGGTGACCTTCATATCTCGGTAAAAGAAGTAACGTAACAGAAAGTTCATTATTGCACTATATTTGGGATCGTCATAATATGTACCTCATCCTGTATTTATATATATATATATTTATATATACAGAGTGAGTCAGATACGTATAAGTGACATGTAAAGACATCACATTACGTGTTCGGGCATATAAGTAATTTCGTGTCATGCAATGTGGCAGAACATTAATGAAACCACATAGTATCAATATGGAAACCATTTATCTATATATAGGCTAGTCCGAAGGGCAAAATCATTATTCTTGTGCAGTTCGAGATAGAATTGTGACGCCATGATAAAACATTGTCCCGACCCTTAACATTTACGTCCACGTTTGTTAAATTATATTTATCTTATCATACTTTGTAGATTTCTGTATATTGCCCGCTCTTTTACATCGACTGTTATGTTGCTAATCATAAGAACAAAGTCATTATGTAAAAAGTGTGTAGATCAGCTTGCGTACTTGATTAAACTTTCAACTTCTTTCATAAATCGCTCTTAGTATTAAAAATATATGTGAGTGAATATAATGTTAAACTGTACCTACTTTTTACCTACTAACTGTCGTCACGATTCTAACGTTTCCTCAAGAATTATAAGCTGAAAGAAAATCATTGGCCATCTATCCTCCACCTAAGTCCGCCATCTTTCTACCCTGTACAATACCCAATAAATCTGTAGGAGTGCAAGCTATTAAAAAAATTTATCGGAGCCCCCTATATTGGCTAAGGATTTCTTAAAAGAGCTGACCGATCTAAAGAAATAATCGATATTTACGCAGTAAGAAATAAGAATTAACAATACTTAAGATTCTGGTAAGTGTTTCAGGATCATATTAATTTTTTTTAGCATTATTAGGCGTCTACGAAAAGAGGTGTAATTAAAGATCACAGAGAAAATCACTACAACAACATTTAAAATCAGCATGAAAATAAAATTGGTTTATACAATTTTAAACGAACATACGGGTTCGGCTTATTTTACAAGAATTATTTTGATAATATGCGTGATGTACCCATTTATATACTATAATACATGATTTGTAATTATCACTATAATAATTGTATTAATATGATTAAATGTGCTACTTCTCATGATACAAATATTAATTATTTTGTCGATAGCTGATAAATGTAATGGTGATTAATTTATCTAACGATTCATCCAATTGCATTCTTCCAGTTCATGCAAAATACACTTCCCTTGATTACAGTGTAATCATTCCCAAGTGACGATGGTGTTCTTTTTGTTAATTACGAACGGGTTTTATGGAGAAAAATATGCAAATCGGATAGTTTTTTATTCTGGCGTTGGATTTCAATTTTATGTTCATGAATCATAATGCATTTACATAAATACTAGTGGAATGAAAATTGTAATAGTTGGAACCGGAAATGACGAACGAAAAATGTGTGTATATAGTAACTATGATATGTTTGGTTTTAATGGATAATGTGGCAAAAGATGTGGATATGTGTTCTTGATTCATTAAAATTGATTATTAAATATTATTTATTACGATGATTGAAGGTACATTGGTACATTGGTGTGAAGAAACAATTAATTATTAAGTTTGTTTAAGATAAGAAAAGAGATTAACGATTATTTTTATTTATGAATAATATGTGTGAAAGCGGATGCTCTTATATATATATATATATATATATATATATATATATTTTTTACGGACAAATAATCTATGTTATTTATTTATATATGATAAGAAGGAAGAAGGCAATTTCTTTTGTGATGGTGAGAGGATATGGGCATGATGCTTGGTTTAATGGATAATGTGGCAAAAGACTTATATAGACATGTACGCATTGGTGGATATATTATTCGTTCAAAATTAATTATTGATTGCGAACGATGATGTAAATGAGAAAGTGTGAATGCGGATGCGAAGAATAAAAGTTTCTTTTCTGATTTATCATGATGTTTGGTTTAATGGACAACGTAGATGTGTACACATTGTTAAATATATTATTGATTAGAATTTATTATTAATTAGGGAGGGTTACTGATTATTGATTAGGAACAAAGACGTAAACGAAAATGTGTGAACACGAATGCTAAGGAGGGAGAAGATATTTATTTTCTGATAGTGAGAGAATATGGGCATGACGTGTGGTTTAATGGATAATGTAGCAGAATACGTGTATAGATATGTACACATTGTTATATGAAATTATTATTTACGTACGGAAATTGTCTGTTCTCTAATAAGAATTGTTTGACGCAAAATGTTTTGAAGAATATAGAAAGATATAGTGCAAGTTATAGATATTTATATACATACTTCTTCCAAACTATTTTCTCTCGTTTGGTCCTTTTGTTTTTACCGACCGCTCATAACACATTCGCTGCAATTACTAAAGTTCAAAGTTATATGTGTAAATACTAAAATATAATGTCAGATTACACTACATAAAATTGTTTGCTTAAATGTGTACCATGGTCTATGGGCACTGTATTGCTCTATGAACGTAAATTCTGTCATACACACATATATAGTACAACACTTTCTTACTCAACATTTGCTACTCTGTCGAAATTTGCATGAAAATGCTGGGTATCTTACTAGAAAATCTGAAGGTGACCTTCATATTGTGTAACGTAACAGAAAGTTCATTATTTTATTTGGGATCGTCATAATATGTACCTCATCCTGTATTTATATATATATATATATTTATATATACGCACGTATAAGTGACATTAACGTGTTGCATATAAATAATTTCGTGTCATGCAATGTGGCAGAACATTAATGAAACCACATAGTATCAATATGGAAACCATTTATCTATATATAGGCTAGTCCGAAGGGCAAAATCATTATTCTGCAGTTCGAGATAACCATGATAAAACATTGTTTAACATTTACGTCCACGTTTGTTAAATTATATTTATCTTATCATACTTTGTAGATTTCTGTATATTGCCCGCTCTTTTACATCGACTGTTATGTTGCTAATCATAAGAACAAAGTCATTATGTAAAAAGTGTGTAGATCAGCTTGCGTACTTGATTAAACTTTCAACTTCTTTCATAAATCGCTCTTAGTATTAAAAATATATGTGAGTGAATATAATGTTAAACTGTACCTACTTTTTACCTACTAACTGTCGTCACGATTCTAACGTTTCCTCAAGAATTATAAGCTGAAAGAAAATCATTGGCCATCTATCCTCCACCTAAGTCCGCCATCTTTCTACCCTGTACAATACCCAATAAATCTGTAGGATGCAACTATTAAAAAAATTTATTATATTGTTAAAAGAGAACCGATCTAAAGAAATAATCGATATTTACGCAGTAAGAAATAAAATTAACAATACTTAAGAAAGTGTTTCAGGATCATATTAATTTTTTTAGCATTATTAGGCGTCTACGAAAAGAGGTGTAATTAAAGATCACAGAGAAAATCACTACAACAACATTTAAAATCAGCATGAAAATAAAATTGGTTTATACAATTTTAAACGAACATACGGGTTCGGCTTATTTTACAAGAATTATTTTGATAATATGCGTAATGTACCCATTTATATACTATAATACATGATTTGTAATTATCACTATAATAATTGTATTAATATGATTAAATGTGCTACTTCTCATGATACAAATATTAATTATTTTCTCGATAGCTGATAAATGTAATGGTGATTAATTTATCTAACGATTCATCCAATTGCATTCTTCCAGTTCAGTGCAAAATACACTTCCCTTGATTACAGTGTAATCATTCCCAAGTGACGATGGTGTTCTTTTTGTTAATTACGAACGGGTTTTATGGAGAAAAATAATATATAGTTTTTTATTCTGGCGTTGGATTTCAATTTTATGTTCATGAATCATAATGCATTTACATAAATACTAGTGGAATGAAAATTGTAATAGTTGGAACCGGAAATGACCCGAAAAAACGTATATAGTAACTATGATAATAACCGTTCCAAAAGGATTGTGTGAATAAAATTGTAACTGGTACATTGGTACATTGGTTGAAGAAAAAATTAATTATTAAGAGTTTAGAAAGAATTAACGAATATTTTTTATTTACTACTTCTTATATATATATATATATTTTTTAAACTAATCTATGTTATTTATTTATATAAAAGGGAAAGGAAAAGAAGGAACAATTTTTTAAAACAGTGGATTTTAAAAGTTATGTTTTAAGTAACGACAAATAAAAATCGATTTAATAAAGCAACGAAGAACATTTAAATACATTTAATAGCAAATGAATAAGGAACATGTTTTGAAAGCCGTGAATATATACGTTGTGATTTAAGTAGAGACTAATGAAAATACTTTGTCTTTCCTAATAAAATTTCGTTTAATTTTCTACATTACATACATCTCCTGCTGATGATATGATCAACACATTGAAACAGTTCAAATCTTATGTATAATTAGTCTACTCAATCATTCATTTTTTTACCGAAATACTGGTCACAATTTTATTTACACAACATGCAATAACTGCAATTACATTTGTGTGTACAGTTTATATCGCAAGGCCGCTTTTTTTATACGCACAGTAATTAATTGAAATGCTTTGTACTTGCTAAGAGCATTCGAAACAAATAACCCTTCTCATATAACCTATCTTTAAGTTATAAATCACATTCGACAACTTTCTTAAGAAAAAACACAACTACTTTCACTACCTTACCATCTAAACGTGAATATGTTTGTACCATTACTATTTTGGTTCTATCAACTGTTGGACTGAAATAATTTAACTTTCACGCAGGTGACAAAGAAGTTACTTTTTACATTTATTTTATTTTCGTTCCATTTTCTCTTTATACCCGCATTCACGTTCCTGTACAAACGCGCACACGTGCTTTGCCAAAATAATCTGTAACCAGAATAGAAGTCAATCAAATGCAATCTAAAGTGCATGGAAATCTTAATTTTAGTAACACATCATCTTTATTTGGTAAAGTAGTTTTATACCAATTATACCTCAATTTATGAAACACTTCAGCGCCAGATATTTGTAACCGTGAAATAATTCCATGTGTCTGCAATGGCAGTTACCTGACCAGGCAAATAAGCACATTTTAAAAATAAAAAATCAAATTACACTTGCCACGGAATGGTTCAATTATCTATTGAGACGGCAATGTAGTTTTGTAGGTATAAATTTGGACAGATTACAAGTGAATGACTGTTCAACATTTCCTGTTATATACCTCTGCGACCTGGAACTATATGTAGAAAATATCGGAATAGACACTGCAGTTGGATTAAACGCTTATAGACGATCGCTCTGACCATCATTGTGCAGCCAACCATTATTAATTCGGTGTAGTATAATCGTAAACACAATCTAATATGACCACTGGCACATGCATAATTTGTTACTCTTAAAGTAATTAAAGAAAACCCTCGGAACATAATTACATTTCTATATTTAAACATTTATTGTTTCAACTCATTAAAAAATCATATACTGTTATTACACAAAATTTATTTTCACAAAAAAATAATGGCATTCTTCATGATTGGAAAATGTATTACTACCAACATTTCTGTACGTACTTAACATGTTTCGAAATTATATGATTTTGTCATCAGGAATCTATGTTATGACAAATAAAAATGGGCTATCATAAACGACGTATAAACTCAGATCAAATGGAGATAAATTTGATATAATAAAATAGGCGAAATAATTTTTAAATACGTGAAATGGCATAAATAAAATAATTGATTTCTTCCTGTAACAATAATTGTGGAAGCCTCACATCTTTTTGCTAATAAGAATCTAGTTTAAATCGTTCTAATAAACTATTGTAATAGGACGTGGAATTTAATATATATACATTAAGTTGTTGCAAAAAATGACTTTTTCACATACATTGATTACAGTGCTATCATTTATGATATCATTTACCTACCTTCCCCAATGGATTGTTTATGCGACGTTTCAATATTCAGTTTATACGATTGTCCACATTCGTTATAAATAAATTAGATAATAAAATTTCGAATTAATATGTTGACAACCACGGTAGTCGACCGTGACCTGAGTTACAAGACTGGAATAATAATTCAAATAAATCAAATGCCACTGGTTAAAAAATGTTGTGCAATGTGAATAATTAGACGATACTCCAAAATGGAAAATTCGCTACTTAGTAAGAAAACACTTTAACAAGACATAATATTTTACATAAATATGATTGTACAATTTACTATCTTAAACTCTGTTGTGGTCTTCAAAACACAACATATAAACCGTGCGTAGCAGTGAACGTGTCAATAGTTTACCTTCAACTTGCATGTCATCTCTTGCCGGTAGAAACTCAGCAACAATTGCCGTTAAATAATTTGATCAAATTTTAATCTAATTTAACGCTAGAATTACGGAGAAATATGTGATTATACTATACGCAAGATTTGGCAGTTAGAGACCTGAGGATGAAATAAATTTGGATACACAGGGTGTCCGGAGTTTCCAAGTAAACTCCGGGAGCATGTTCAACAAATGGAAATAAGAATAAAATGTTATTTGAAATTCTGTTAGAAATGTTTCATTACAGAATTACAAGCAAATAAAATTGAAATAAGTAACAGCGTATTTTACTTCGCAGAATATGGATGGTAGAACATGTTTATATAATTATTTCAAAATGTCGTCTTTGTACATGAATACAAGCTTAACGTCGATCCTTTATGAAACTTACTACAGTACGAAATTTCCGATAATTTTATTGTATTTTAGTAACTGAGTTATGAATTCGTTGAACTGTTTCTTCACCTGAACTCACTTTTGTACGGTAAACTTTATCTTCTAAAGCTCCCCATACCTTCCATTTCCTACGAAGTAAAATCCACTACCTATTTTAACTTCATTCGTTTATAACTTCCTAATAAAGTGTTCATAACCGAACTTTCAATAACACCCCCTTTTTATTACTTCAACTCGTAGAATATACTGCCGCAGTTTGGCCGAAAAAGAACAGGAATACTTTATATATTTCTATAATTCCATTAATAAGCATCAGAAGAAGTTGCTAGCATGCAATAACAATACTTCATGTAATTTTTCTCCTTAAACATTCCGTTTGTCAGTAAAGGCTGCCGAAAAATAACAGTATCAGACTGTGTAATTTTGCTGGTGAAATCCGAGACATGTCAGTTCCTGTCCCGAAAATCTAGTGCTCAGTTACTTCAACTCACAGAATATACCATATTCCCGCAGTTTGGTCGAAAAAGACCGTGATACCTTATATATTTTTATAACTCCATTAATAAGCATCAGAAGAAGTTGCTAGAAGGTTATAGCAATATTCCACGTAATTTTCCTCTTTAATCAAACACAAACAATTTCATTGAATATATACAAAATAAAAATGTTAACATTCCGTTTGTCAGTAAACGCTGCTGAAAAATTACAGTATCAGACTGTGTGATATTGTTCGTGAAATCTGAGACATACCTCAGTCCTCCGCGTCCCGAAAATCTAGTGTTCAGTTACTTCAACTCGTAGAATATACTCCCGCGATTTGACCGAAAAAGACCGAGGTACCTTATATACTTCTGTAACTCCATTAATAAGCATCAGAAGAAGGCAAGAACAATAATTAACGTAATTTTTTTCCTCGTTACTCTAACAGAAACAATTTCATTGCGTTTATATATAAAAATATTAACATTCCGTTTGTCAGTAAAGGCTGTCGAAAAATAACAGTATCAAACTGTGTAATTTTGCTGGTGAAATCCGAGACATGTCAGTTCCTGTCCCGAAAATCTAGTGCTCAGTTACTTCAACTCACAGAATATACCATATTCCCGCAGTTTGGTCGAAAAAGACCGTGATACCTTATATATTTCTACAACTCCATTAATAAGCATCAGAAGAAGTTGCTAGAAGGTTATAGCAATACTCCACGTAATTTTCCTCTTTAATCAAACACAAACAATTTCATTGAATATATACAAAATAAAAATGTTAACATTCCGTTTGTCAGTAAACGCTGCTGAAAAATAACAGTATCAGACTGTGTGATATTGTTCGTGAAATCTGAGACATACCTCAGTCCTCCGCGTCCCGAAAATCTAGTGTTCAGTTACTTCAACTCGTAGAATATACTCCCGCGATTTGACCGAAAAAGACCGAGGTACCTTATATACTTCTGTAACTCCATTAATAAGCATCAGAAGAAGGCAAGAACAATAATTAACGTAATTTTCCTCGTTACTCTAACAGAAACAATTTCATTGCGTTTATATAAAATAAAAATATTAACATTCCGTTTGTCAGTAAAGGCTGCCGAAAAATAACAGTATCAAACTGTGTAATTTTGCTCGTGAAATCCAAGACACGTTAGTCCCTGTCCCGAAAATCTAGTGTTCAGTTACTTCAATTGGTAGAATATACTCCCGCAGTTTGACCGAAAAACACCGTGATACCTTATATATTTCTATAACTCCATTAATAAGCATCAGAAGAAGTTGCTAGAAGGTTATAGCAATACTCCACGTAATTTTCCTCTCTAATCAAACACAAACAATTTCATTGAATATATACAAAATAAAAATGTTAACATTCCGTTTGTCAGTAAACGCTGCTGAAAAATTACAGTATCAGACTGTGTGATATTGTTCGTGAAATCTGAGACATACCTCAGTCCTCCGCGTCCCGAAAATCTAGTGTTCAGTTACTTCAACTCGTAGAATATACTCCCGCGATTTGACCGAAAAAGACCGAGGTACCTTATATACTTCTGTAACTCCATTAATAAGCATCAGAAGAAGGCAAGAACAATAATTAACGTAATTTTCCTCGTTACTCTAACAGAAACAATTTCATTGCGTTTATATAAAATAAAAATATTAACATTCCGTTTGTCAGTAAAGGCTGCCGAAAAATAACAGTATCAAACTGTGTAATTTTGCTGGTGAAATCCGAGACATGTCAGTTCCTGTCCCGAAAATCTAGTGCTCAGTTACTTCAACTCACAGAATATACCATATTCCCGCAGTTTGGTCGAAAAAGACCGTGATACCTTATATATTTCTACAACTCCATTAATAAGCATCAGAAGAAGTTGCTAGAAGGTTATAGCAATACTCCACGTAATTTTCCTCTTTAATCAAACACAAACAATTTCATTGAATATATACAAAATAAAAATGTTAACATTCCGTTTGTCAGTAAACGCTGCTGAAAAATAACAGTATCAGACTGTGTGATATTGTTCGTGAAATCTGAGACATACCTCAGTCCTCCGCGTCCCGAAAATCTAGTGTTCAGTTACTTCAACTCGTAGAATATACTCCCGCGATTTGACCGAAAAAGACCGAGGTACCTTATATACTTCTGTAACTCCATTAATAAGCATCAGAAGAAGGCAAGAACAATAATTATCTTAATTTTCCTAGTAACTCTAACAGAAACAATTACATTGCGTTTATATAAAATAAAAATATTAACATTCCGTTTGTCAGTAAAGGCTGCCGAAAAATAACAGTATCAAACTGTGTAATTTTGCTCGTGAAATCCAAGACACGTTAGTCCCTGTCCCGAAAATCTAGTGTTCAGTTACTTCAATTGGTAGAATATACTCCCGCAGTTTGACCGAAAAACACCGTGATACCTTATATATTTCTATAACTCCATTAATAGCATCATAGAAGTTGCTAGAAGGTTATAGCAATACTCCACGTAATTTTCCTATCTAATCAAACACAAACAATTTCATGAATATATACAAAATAAAAATGTTAACATTCCGTTTGTCAGTAAACGCTGCTGAAAAATAACAGTATCAGACTGTGTGATATTGTTCGTGAAATCTGAGACATACCTCAGTCCTCCGCGTCCCGAAAATCTAGCGTTCAGTTACTTCAACTCGTAGAATATACTCCCGCGATTTGACCGAAAAAGAGAGACCTTATATACTTCTGTAACTCCATTAATAAGCATCAGAAGAAGGCAAGAACAATAATTAACGTAATTTTCCTCGTTACTCTAACAGAAACAATTTCATTGCGTTTATATAAAATAAAAATATTAACATTCCGTTTGTCAGTAAAGGCTGCCGAAAAATAACAGTATCAAACTGTGTAATTTTGCTCGTGAAATCCAAGACACGTTAGTCCCTGTCCCGAAAATCTAGTGTTCAGTTACTTCAATTGGTAGAATATACTCCCGCAGTTTGACCGAAAAACACCGGGATACCTCAAATATTTCTATAATTCCATTAATAAGCGTCAGAAGAAGTTGCTAGAAGGTTGTAGCAATACTCCACGTAATTTTCCTCTTTAATCAAACACAAACAATTTCATTGAATATATACAAAATAAAAATGTTAACATTCCGTTTGTCAGTAAACGCTGCTGAAAAATTACAGTATCAGACTGTGTGATATTGTTCGTGAAATGAGACATACCTCAGTCCTCCGCGTCCCGAAAATCTAGTGTTCAGTTACTTCAACTCGTAGAATATACTCCCGCGATTTGACCGAAAAAGATGGAATGTACCTTATATACTTCTGTAACTCCATTAATAAGCATCAGAAGAAGGCAAGAACAATAATTAACGTAATTTTCCTCGTTACTCTAACAGAAACAATTTCATTGCGTTTATATAAAATAAAAATATTAACATTCCGTTTGTCAGTAAATGCGAAAAATAACAGTATCAAACTGTGTAATTTTGCTGGTGAAATCTTTAGACATGTCAGTTCCTGTCCCGAAAATCTAGTGCTCAGTTACTTCAACTCACAGAATATACCATATTCCCGCAGTTTGTTCGAAAAAGACCGTGATACCTTATATATTTCTATAACTCCATTAATAAGCATCAGAAGAAGTTGCTAGAAGGTTATAGCAATACTCCACGTAATTTTCCTCTTTAATCAAACACAAACAATTTCATTGAATATATACAAAATAAAAATGTTAACATTCCGTTTGTCAGTAAACGCTGCTGAAAAATAACAGTATCAGACTGTGTGATATTGTTCGTGAAATCTGAGACATACCTCAGTCCTCCGCGTCCCGAAAATCTAGTGTTCAGTTACTTCAACTCGTAGAATATACTCCCGCGATTTGACCGAAAAAGACCGAGGTACCTTATATACTTCTGTAACTCCATTAATAAGCATCAGAAGAAGGCAAGAACAATAATTAACGTAATTTTCCTCGTTACTCTAACAGAAACAATTTCATTGCGTTTATATAAAATAAAAATATTAACATTCCGTTTGTCAGTAAAGGCTGCCGAAAAATAACAGTATCAAACTGTGTAATTTTGCTCGTGAAATCCAAGACACGTTAGTCCCTGTCCCGAAAATCTAGTGTTCAGTTACTTCAATTGGTAGAATATACTCCCGCAGTTTGACCGAAAAACACCGTGATACCTTATATATTTCTATAACTCCATTAATAAGCATCAGAAGAAGTTGCTAGAAGGTTATAGCAATACTCCACGTAATTTTCCTCTCTAATCAAACACAAACAATTTCATTGAATATATACAAAATAAAAATGTTAACATTCCGTTTGTCAGTAAACGCTGCTGAAAAATAACAGTATCAGACTGTGTGATATTGTTCGTGAAATCTGAGACATACCTCAGTCCTCCGCGTCCCGAAAATCTAGCGTTCAGTTACTTCAACTCGTAGAATATACTCCCGCGATTTGACCGAAAAAGACCGAGGTACCTTATATACTTCTGTAACTCCATTAATAAGCATCAGAAGAAGGCAAGAACAATAATTAACGTAATTTTCCTCGTTACTCTAACAGAAACAATTTCATTGCGTTTATATAAAATAAAAATATTAACATTCCGTTTGTCAGTAAAGGCTGCCGAAAAATAACAGTATCAAACTGTGTAATTTTGCTCGTGAAATCCAAGACACGTTAGTCCCTGTCCCGAAAATCTAGTGTTCAGTTACTTCAATTGGTAGAATAAACTCCCGCAGTTTGACCGAAAAACACCGGGATACCTCAAATATTTCTATAATTCCATTAATAAGCGTCAGAAGAAGTTGCTAGAAGGTTGTAGCAATACTCCACGTAATTTTCCTCTTTAATCAAACACAAACAATTTCATTGAATATATACAAAATAAAAATGTTAACATTCCGTTTGTCAGTAAACGCTGCTGAAAAATAACAGTATCAGACTGTGTGATATTGTTCGTGAAATCTTATTTCAGTCCTCCGCGTCCCGAAAATCTAGTGTTCAGTTACTTCAACTCGTAGATATACTCCCGCGATTTGACCGAAAAAGACCGAGGTACCTTATATACTTCTGTAACTCCATTAATAAGCATCAGAAGAAGGCAAGAACAATAATTAACGTAATTTTCCTCGTTACGCTAACAGAAACAATTTCATTGCGTTTATATAAAATAAAAATATTAACATTCCGTTTGTCAGTAAAGGCTGCCGAAAAATAACAGTATCAAACTGTGTAATTTTGCTCGTGAAATCCAAGACACGTTAGTCCCTGTCCCGAAAATCTAGTGTTCAGTTACTTCAATTGGTAGAATATACTCCCGCAGTTTCACCGAAAAACACCGGGATACCTCAAATATTTCTATAATTCCATTAATAAGCGTCAGAAGAACGTGCTAGAAGGTAATAGCAATACGCCATGTAATTTTCCTCATTAAACTAACATAAACAATTTTATTGCATATATATAAAATAAAAATATTAAGATTCAGTTTGTCAGTAAAGGCTGCCAAAAAATAACAGTATCACATTGTGTAATTTTGCTCGTGAAATCCCAGACACGTCAGTCCTCCGCGTCCCGAAAATCTAGTGTTCAGTTACTTCAACTCGTAGAATACACTCCCGCAGTTTGGCCAAAAAAGACCGGGATACCTTTATATATTTCTATATTTTCATTAATAAGCATCAGAAGAAGGCAATAGCAATAGTTAACGTAATTTTCCTCGTTGCACTAACATAAACAAAAATCGACGAATATATTTAGAATAAAAATGTTATCATTCCGTTTGTCAGTAAAGACTGCCGAAAAATAACGGTATCAGACTGTATAATTTTGCTCGTGAAATTCGAGACACGTCAGTCCCTGTCCTGAAAATTTAGTGTTCAGTTACTTCAATTCGTAGAATATACTCCCGCAAATTGGGCGAAAAATACCGGGGTGCCTTACATATTTCTGTAATTCCATCAATAAGCATCAGAAGAATTTGCTAGAAGGTAATAGCAATACTTCATGTAATTTTCCTCATTAAAATAACATAAAAATTTCATTGAATGTACAAAAGTTAACATTCCGTTTCTCAGTGAAGGCTGTCGAAAAATAACAGTATCCGATTGTGTAATTTTGCTCGTGAAATCTGAGACACGTCAGTCCTCCCTGTCCCGAAAATCTAGTGTTCAGTTACTTCAACTCATAGAATATACTCCCGCAGTTTGGCCGAAAAAGACCGGTACACCTTATATATTTTTATAATTCCATTAATAAGCATCGGAAGAAGTTGCTAGAAGGTTATAGTAACACATTTTCCTCGTTAAACAAGCGTAAACAATTTCGTTGAATATATATAAAATAAAAATGTTAACATTCCTTTTGTCAGTAAAGGCTGCCGAAAAATAACAGTATCAAACTGTGTAATTTTGCTGGTGAAATCCGAGACACGTCAGACCCTGTCCCGAAAATCTAGTGTTCAGTTACCCCAACTCGGACATTGAGTTTCACCGAAGACTTTCATCGAACTTCGCTTTTCTGCATTGTTACAGCTTTCCGCTATCGTTGATGGGATTTACGCGGAACACGGACACACGGCTGGCTCGTTTACACGTCTTGCAAGCGATCGACTTCTCGTAGGTGGCGGGGCTGATGCCAGATCCTTACAAGGCGCCAAAGGGATCAACAACTTCGTCGGATGTTTGCGAAAGGTGAGCGAGAGTTGTTGCACGATTACGTTCCTCTAGCTAATCTCAGAGTGCGGACCGTCGTGCGGCCATTTTGTCTTTGCGCCACCTCACGTCCTCTTCTCTTACAAAACTTCATTACTTTATTGCATCCACCTAAATTGTAAAAGAAATGTTGACTATACATTGGTAGAAGAAATAGTCAACTGTTATATGTGCTGATTAAACAGCATCCCCTTTACGCGACGGTTCGATACTAAATATTACTGTATGGTGGTCGAGAGATGAGTAGTTTTTAGTTATTAAATTTAGTTTGCACGTTCCTAATTGAAAGAGCATATTTGACCGGGTTGGGTTATGTTAAATATAATATTATATAATATATTATTTATTTATAAATTAAAACATAAATTATATTGTATATTCTATAATATATAATATAAATATAAGGTTAAATATTAGGGTAAGACACGATAAACGGTTTGTAATGGAGAAATTGTTTATTAATTGTCTCCGAAGGTAGCTAGGAAAGTTTCATTAAAGAATGTAGTTGTAAAATAACATAAAATGAAAAAAATCACGTATGACCCTCTTGCAAAACTTTATTATGCAAATGGAATGTCTTAATGTACAATAGTGACTAAACTTGCTAAACCATACTGATTTGCTTTTCTACTGTTTACCGATATTTTAATGCAACAACAACCGGTTTTTTATTGAATTTCTTTATAATTATTTATTGCGCAAAATAAATTCTAAGTAAATGTTTCGGAGCTTTCGGGCCCGTTATTTATAAACACGGAAACGTACTGTGTAGCTAGACAAGTTTCATTAAAGAATGTAATTATCGAATAATATATTATAAAATAAAAAAAAGTCACTTGTGAAAACCTTGTAAAACTTTATTATTCAAATTGAAAGTCTTAACGTACGATCGTAGCTAAATTGACTAAACAATAGTTATTTGCTTTTCTACTGTTTACCGATACTTTAATGCAACAGCAACCGGTGTTTGGTTCAGTTTCTTTATAAATCAGTATCTTTATTAAAAAATAAAAGTAAAATAAATTCTAAGTAAATGTTTCGGAGCTTTTGGGCCCGTTATTTGTAAGCACGGAAACGTCATTAGATGATGGCTAACAGTTCAATATACCTGCACGACGCCATAACGTTAAGGATAGGCAATACACCACTAATGATGGATCTCATTTCACGTAAAGACAACAAAATATAAATAACTTGCTGAGATTAATTATGGACTGAATCTGCATTTCCAATAAAACGTACTTTAGGATCGGTGTTTGTTTAATAAATAAAAGCCAACACAAAACACAATATTTATTTTCTGATTGTACTTTCAACTCAGAATTCCTTTCCTTCACACGTAATGAACTCCTCAATTTATCATGCGCAACTGACCGTCGAATTTCTACGCACCACCGCTCTCCACTCTGACATATCTCCCATCACAATCCATCGCTCCCCATTCTCATGACTTCCACGTTTACTTTAATGAAATAACTCCACAGTAACCATAATCAAGTGCTTACAATACCATACAACCGCTATACATTTGATGTAGACTCTTCAGAAATGTTTATTTTACACGGTAATGAATTATTTTATATCAAATTTACTTTACACACTTTAATGAAATAACTCCACAGTAACCATAATCAAGTGCTTACAATACCATACAACCGCTATACATTTGATGTAGACTCTTCAGAAATGTTTATTGTACACGGCAATGAATTATTTTATATGAAATTTACTTTACACACTTTAATGAAATAACCGCACAGTAACCATAATCAAGTGCTTACAATACCATATAACCACCATACATTTGATGTAGACTCTTCAGAAATGTTTATTTTACACAGTAATGAATTATTTTATATGAAATTTACTTTACACACTTTAATGAAATAACCGCACAGTAACCATAATCAAGTGCTTACAATACCATACAACCGCTATACATTTGATGTAGACTCTTCAGAAGGGTTTATTTTATACAATAAATAATTATAAAGAAATTCAAAGAGAAACAAGCACTGTCTCTCATTTAAGTCTTAATTATTAAGGTCGACTTATATATAGTAAATTATTTACGAATAATACTTCTCGAAAATTGCAAGTATGCGTCTTGTTTTCGGTCGTTATCGCGTATAGTTTGTGTGAGCAAACATTCTTCCGCTCTTTGGCAGCTGAAGAATCCACGTGAGCAAACTATTTGCATATACTGGGTGAATAAATTGAACATTTTGGACTTTTATTTCAGCGATAACATGATAATTAGACCTTTGTGTATACGCTGCGCATAATGCATAACGTTAAAAGATGATGATAAAAGGACAGATACTACTTTGATTACAGATTTACAGACTTTAATTCAAATTGTTTTTCTTTAAAAGAACGCAAATTTTCTGTGGGTCTGCCGAAAACTTATAAATTTCTCCTAATTTCTTACTATATACATTCTTCCGCTCTTTGGCAGCTGAAGAATCCACGTGAGCAAACTATTTGCATATACTGAGTGAATAAATCGAAACATTTTGGACTTTTATTTCGGCGATAACATGATAATTGGACCTTTGTGTATACTCTGCGCATAATGCATAACGTTAAAAAATGATGATAAAAGGACAGATATTACTTCGATTACAGATTTACAGACTTTAATTCAAATTGTTTTTCTTTAAAAGAACGCAAATTTTCTGTGGGACTGCCGAAAACTTATAAATTTCTCCTAATTTCTTACTATATATATGACTGCAATCAGTATGCCCGACCATATGAAAATATGTGTGGTTTCAAAATCAGTCTTTTTCCATAAGATTCGTTTTCGTATTCTCTCAGCTTGTATATTACTTACTGACCATAGAATCTTAAAGGCGCGGAAAATGTTAAAGAAGATCTTACGCACGCATCAACTCCACGCATAGTAGCCTATAAGCATTACGACTAAAATTCCATTAGTGATTTTGACAACGGGGCGCAAACCAATTATAGGATTCCTAGTAAAAAATATATATATTTACAGTTTAACCGTACACAATTTAACACTAAACGTACTAAGCGGGGTCAAATGACCCCTTTCAAAATTTACTTCAAAAACGTACATTCATTGTTAATTCTTTTGCTCATTTGACTTTTTGTAAATTCTTATACCATCTGATTATTCAATTTCTCGCTTTAATAAATTAGGATTTTTTTCTGAAAATCACCGTTCATTCCATAAGGGGTAAAATGACTTTAAGGACCGATAAGAAATGTGTAAGAAATACGCCTGGGATCGCACGTTTTTGGGAAACTTGTACGTTACAAAAAATCATAACTTTGTTATTTATGACGCAATTTTTGTGAAACTTTCAGAAATTGTATAATTGGAAGTATGTTAGGTATTATTAAAAAAAATATGTTTTTTAACAATTATCATAACTTCTTTACCTAAAAAATAAATTTGTATGAAATGTATAAAAATTGTAAAATGGGATGTATTTTAGGTATTATTTAAAAAATTGTTTAATAAATTATTTAAAGAAATTATCATAAAATGTTGTTTGAAAGTCAATTTTATCAGACATTCTAGTAGTTATTTAAAATATGATATTGCGTAAAGCACCGATAAATAAGCGAAAAAACGAAGGCAATCGAGTTTAATACATTGAATATTGATGTAAATATTTAAATAGACAAAATAGATACAATGTAAAAGTGACATCTAAAGACAGCGTGTAGAAAACACGAGGAAACTCGTGAGCGGTCCGTAAAGTGTTAACAACAGTGTAGCAACAAAAAAAGAACATTAACCAAAAAGAAGTAAAATCACATATACCGACAAACACAGCAGGCGGGAAGCGAAAAGAGGGAAATAATGGGAAATTGGGAGATTTGTAGACAAAGCGGACACGACAACTTAATGCGGAGCATAATTATAAATGGGCTCCTTCAGGGTTGATCTTTTCCGAAATAAGCTACATACTAACGCTGTAAAATAAACATATCTTTCTACTGCAGAACGAAAAATGCACCTCTTCATTTCGATTTTCTACGGTCCCCGCAACAAAATTCGCACTGCGTCATGACGTTTCCATAAAATCTAGCCAAATGCGTCCTCTACAGGATTTTCCTTTGGTGCCGCAACGGGCGTAGACTTTTAGCTGTAACAATTCATGACGTCCTTTTTGCAAACGGTGCAACAAATGCAGCCCTTTGACGACAAACATATGAAAATGTTTACATTCGTGCGGAAGACACACAACGTTTGGTGGAAGAGACTTCATTTGAGCATGATGCAATTATAGTACAGCCACGTAATTTCAAATTACCGCAAAAGCGCTGAAGAGATCGCATTGGCCTTAAATATACAGAGTCACTCGGCACGAATGATCTGGAAACTGGAAATTCTTTATAGCAAATATGTTACGCAAACAGTAAGAGCGTAAAGCACTTTTGCGCAAATATTTTTGTTTGAAGACCAGATATGAAAAATTGTGGGAATTTGTGCGGTAGGCCCAATGACACTAAAAATAACTGTGGCGTAAAAAAATACAAATTCTACGTAAAAAGATAGATAAAAAGATAAAATATTTGTTTTGTTTTATATAAACTATGTTTTATATAATCTGCATGCAATATGCGTACAAGGTAATTTGAGATTCGAGAAAACGAGTTGAAGCTAAGAAAATTAAGCCGCTTATTAATTTTAATTGAAGAACGAAATTTGTCTTAATAATTTTTCTTTATGACAAATCGTTCATCACGAATTCCACTCGTCAGAGTGATTAATGATTACAAGTTGTTGAATATGCGCAAACCGCGGAAAAAGATCAAAGAATTTGTATTAATGTGCAACTAATTTTGTCTCCACTCTGTCTATTACAGAGATTTTTGTAAATTTGTAAATACATACAAGCTCGTTGTTTACAAAAAATTAGTTAATGAACAATCTTTTCACAAAGTATTGTTTGAAAGTGATCAATCTACGAATACTTTATACACTAACAGGACTTGGCCCCCTCGAGACTGTCGAACTTACGACATTTTACAATAAGAAGTTAACTCATTTGACAGATCATTGAATTCGGTTGAACAAGTGCCATTGTATCATGGAAAATATTATATAATTCCACTAAAAAATGGAATTTGACATTGGCATTTTTCTCCTACCACACATCCGCTAAAAAATAATTTGTGTTTTATACTGTACTCATTTATGCAGAACAACATGTACAAGTAAATTTTTTTGGCTGGTTCAATTCCATTTCATTGACAGTTTTCTCCTTCCACACATTCGCTAAAAAATAATTTATACTGTACACTGTATTCCTTTATGCAGAACAACATTTACTAGTAGATTTTTTTGGCAGGTTCAGTTCCATTTCATTGACATTTTTCTTCTACCCCACATCTGCTAAAAAATAATTTATCGTGTACATCGTGCTCCTTTATGCAGAATAACATTTACTAGTAGATTTTTTTTTGCAGGTTCAGTTCCATTTCATTGACATCTTTCTCCTACCACACATCCGCCAAAAAATAATTTATACCGTACACCGTACTCCTTTATGCAGAATAACATTTATTAGTAGATTTTTTTCGCAGGTTCAGTTCCATTTCATTGACATTTTTCTCCTATCACATATCCGCTAAAAAATACTTTATACTGTACACTATACTCCTTCATGCGGAGCAACATTTACAGGTTGATTTTTTTGGCAGGTTCGGTTTCATTTCATTGACATTTTTCTCCTACCATACATCCGCTAAAAAATAATTTATATTATACATTGTACTCCTTTATGCAGAATAACATTTACAGGTTGATTTTTTTGGCAGGTTCGGTTTCATTTCATTGACATTTTTCTCCTACTATACATCCGCTAAAAAATAATTTATATTATACATTGTACTCCTTTATACAGAACAACATTTACTAGTAGATTTTTTTGCCAGGTTCAGTTTCATTTCATTGACATTTTTCTCCTACCACACATCCGAAAAAAAAATGTATACTGTACACTGTATTCCTTTATGCAGAACAACATTTACCAATTCGATTTTCTGGCAGATTCAGCTCTATTTCATTGATATTATTCTCCTATCACACATCTGCTAAAAAAATAATTTATACCGTACACCGTACTGCTTTATGCACAATAATATTTACTACCAGATTCTTTTAGCAGGTTCAATTCCACACGCCATATCCCAACATAGCGTGATAAAGGAATGTATGTAATCTCCGTATGTTTCATCTCGTTGCTGCTCTTAAATTTGCAAAGCTCTCTCCGCAATCAACTTTTGCTCCGTGACAAATTTACCTTTTCATTCTTGGCACACTTCTTCAACCGGCGATCTATTTGTAGCGAACCGGGTGCGCTCGTCAAGAATAATTTCTGAAAAGTACGTGACGAAAATAGATATGGCACCTATCCAGCAATCGCAATCTACTTCTAATGATCGACTGCATGAAGATCAACGTGCCGGTCCCTGTTCGTTAACGTCTTCGTACATAACTGGAACAACAGACTCAACCTCTGCTATTTAGTAGCCAGTCTTACTTAATCATTTCGACTCAATTTCCAGCGCGCCACTTCAATGGTTTTCTGTGAAATCTATACCCAGGTTGGGATTGGGATGAGAAGGTTAGGATTAGAAATAATGCAAGATATTTTTTGATCAGCTGTATTGGAAATAGTATTGGAACCCTCCTCAGAACTGATATTTGTAGAATTTTGCAATATTTGTTACTAGACGATAAGAAAATTTGAATCTGTGAAGGAAAACCGGTAGGGAGTAGAACCTTCTCCTTTAATCCTTTCGACACTTTTGAGACACATATGTCCCAGTCAAGTTTAATCATAGATTTTAATTATCAATCTACTAAAATTTCTTGCACATTGCTTCATTGGGAATGGGCCTCTATTGTTACATTCCTTAAAATCTAGTACCACAATTTCTTGAGTGAGATTGCATTGATTGTATTGAGAAACTGTTATGGCGTCTCTCTTCTGGATAGGTTTTTGCTTTTACGGAAGTGTTAAATTTGGAGAAAGGCAAACTATATAGTGGCAAGCAACATTGCGATTTGCGATTTTCTTTCGTCTTGATAACTTTATTTAATGACCATTGATGACAATCAACGGAGGCCTAGAAAAAGTATACAATCGCATTGGAAAACTGTTATGGCGTCACTCTTCTGGATGAATTTTTGCTTTTACGAAAGTGTTAAATTTGCAGAAAGGCAAACTGCGCAGTGGCGAACGACTTTTCCGTCTACAATATTTTGTTCGTCATCAATCTGGAACGAACGTCCCAGTTGCATGTTGCGCGTCAAAGTAACGGGGAGGCGATTCTTCATATTTTCTGCCAAATTCTAAACCAAAGGAGGGCGGTGTCATTTTGAATGTTACACGAAGAGTAACTTCGGTGACGGACCATTAAAGTTTTCCATGGAGGTCAAACTATATGACATTTAATCAATGCGGCGCACGGTTAATGTAGCTTCTACATAAAGCTACCGGCAACTTTCAATAAGTAATTAGAAAAGGGAAGGCTGTATATGAAGCATTGTTGCAAGAGTAAAAGTTACCGTGGCTTTGGAATTTCAACTAAAATTATACGCATTCGGTAATTTAACAGATTTACTTAAATTTATACTTTCTGCAAATTCTACGCTTATGCTTTATCTACTCGACGTCATAAGAAATAGATGTACGATGTAAAGGTTACGTCTGCCCTTTATCTACTTTCTGTCTGAAAAAAATATATACTCTTTCGTGCACGCGAAAAAGTACTAAGAAGTTGCTATGACAGCTTTTAATAAGTAATTAGAAAAAGGAAGGCTATATATTATATATAAAGCATGGTTGCAAAAGTAAAGGTTGCCGTGGCTTTGGAATTTTTATTAAAATTACACACATTTGGAAATTTAGCAGATTTACTTACATTTATACTTTCTGCAAATGCTACGCTTATGCTTTTATCTACTTGACGTCTGTCGTTTATCTACTGTCTGTTCGAAAAAAATATATACTCTTTCGTGCACGTGAAAAAGTACTAAGAAGTTGCTATGGCAGCTTTTAATAAGTAATTTGAAAAAGGAAGGCTATAAATATAAAGCATTGTTGCAAGAGTAAAGGTTGCCGTGGCTTTGGAATTTCGACTAAAATTATACACTTTCGCAATTGAGCAGGTTTACTTAAATTTATACTTTCTGCAAATTCTACACTTATGCTTTGTATACTCGACGTCAAAAGAAATACGTGTACGACGTAAATGTTACGTCTGTCGTTCATCTACTTTCTGTCTGAAAAAAATATATACTCTTCCATGTACGTGAAAAAGTACTAAGAAGTTGCTATGGCAGCTTTTAATAAGTAATTTGAAAAAGGAAGGCTATAAATATAAAGCATTGTTGCAAAAGTAAAGGTTCCCGTGGCGTTGGAATTTTGACTAAAATTACACACATTTGGAAATTTAGCAGATTTACTTAAATTTATACTTTCTGCAAACGCTACGCTTATATTTTATTTACACGACGTCAGGAGAAATACGTGACGATGGAAATGTTACGTCTGTCGTTTATCTACTGTCTGTCCAGAAAAAATATATATTCTTTCGTGTAAGTGAAAAAGTGTGTACTTTTTCGGACAACCTGTATTTATTAGGGTAAGACGAAAATAAATGGTCGCAGTCTTTGTTTCAGAATGTTTGAGTGAATGTGATGTTACAAATAAAACGGCTGTTGACACGTAGTCTGTATTTATACGTTAGAATGTCGATTTACAAGATGGTCATTTATTCTGAAAAATTATATACTTTTTAATGAAAATGTTGCAAAATATGTACCACTGTTTGGTGTACTATAATGTGAATTACCGCTACATTTTATTATTTCTCTATATAAAAAAATCTAGCGGAATTTTTGCGATGAGTGATAACTGTCGATGAAAAATAGTTACAACACCATACACCTGAGACCAAACAACAGTCAATGCAGTGGGTTGCGGTGGGTGACGTTTGGTTTGCCGAAGAAAGCAAAGGTCGTTTCTCTGCAAAAAAAGTGATGGCGACAATTTTTTGGGATAGCCATGAAATAATTCTTATCAACTACCTTGCAAAGGGTGAAACAATCAACGGACAGTACTATGCTGCATTGCTGAATAAATTAAACCCCACAATTAAGAAAAAATGTCCGCATTTAGCCAAAAAAAAAATCCTCTTTCACCAAAATAACGCTCGGACTCACACGTGCATGGTCGTAATATCAAAATTGAACGAATTAAAGTTCGAATTGCTTCCGCACCCACCCTATTCGCCAGATTTAACTCCCAGCGACTTTTTCCTGTTTCCTAATTTGAGAAAATTTCTTCGGGGAAAGAAATATAAGTCAAATACAGAGGTAGAAAACGCCGTAAACCAGTATTTTTCAGGTATAGACGATTAATTTTTTTCTGACGGTTTAAAAGGATGGGAGAAACGTTGGACCAAATGTATCGAGTTACAGCGAGACGTCGTCGAGAAATAAATTGTGTTTTGCATCGGAATATGTGTTTTTCTTAAAAAGGACAACTTTTTAAATAGCCCTCGTAACATTACGAAGGAAGGGCAAGCTATGCGAATTCGGGAGGTATTACTGTATTGAGAAACACGCAAGAGCACGAAACAATTAGAAACTGCGAAGGTGTTGACCGACAGCGGCGCACTATTCATTACTGTGAGAGCTTATCGAACACGAGACATGTAATTACTTTTTGTGTAGGTGGAGTTTGCAGCGGAAGGAGTAAAAATGGAATTGATAGAGGCGGCCAGGAGTGGAGCCGCCGGTGCTGCGGCCTGGGGCAAAATGGACTTCCATTGTCGGGAGCCCAGGGCCTCGGACCCAATCACGTTTACCACACGCGGTTCTCATCTGGTGAGTACATTGATCCATTGTATACGTCGGATAAAGAAATACGAATGTACTGTGTCCGCCGTGCTGAGCAATTGACCGCGGGAATTTACGATAGTGCTGCAGAACGCACGCGCGACACTAAAACCGGTACACTGATAATGACATGTCATTCACTGTACAGAAAGATATAGTACGAGCCGCGCTAGTTGCCAAAGTAATGTCAGTTAGAGGATTTAGAGCGTTGGTTAAAGGCGAACGAGTCGAGTCGGAAAGAAATGCATATTGTTCAGCTAACTAGGTGAGGGCATGAATTTTCAAGCATTTTCAGATTCAAAGTAAGTCAAGCAAATATTCAGCGTAGTTAAATGACAAAATGCGTATACCCATAGATTTGTTTGCAATTAGCTATTTTAAACGGTACGTTGTTTGCAACGGGTATAAAAGGGTATAGAATTATAGTGTAATGAATTATAGGGTAATTGGTATACGCTTTCATTAAGAGTATACAAAAATAGTACAAGCCGTGTCAATTAGGCAACTAATGTCAGTATGAGAAGAAAGTATCTCTCAAATACCGACGAGTCGAGTCGAAAAAAATGCATATGGTTGCTCTACTTTGGTGAGGGCATTAACTTTTAATAGTTATTAGTGTAAGATATGGGAAATAAATCTATTCGGCGAAGTGCCAAAATGATGAAATACTTCTACTCGTGTCTTTCTTCTGAAAGATAGCATACGCCGAATCAATTAGATGATGAATGTCAGTAAAAATAAAAGTCATCCATCAAATACGAACGAGTCCAACGAATTGAAATGCATATGGTTGAACTACTTTGACGAAGACATTAACTTTTAATAGCCATCAGTTTAAGTTATGGGAAATAAATCTTTTTGGCGAAGTGCTAAAATGATGAAATACTTCTACTCGTATCTTTCTTCTGAAACAAAGCATAAGCTGACTCAACTAGGTGATAAATATGAGTAAAAATAAAAGTCATCTATCAAATACGAACGAGTCCAACGAATTGAAATGCATATGGTTGAACTACTTTGACGAAGGCATTAACTTTTAATAGCCATCAGTTTAAGTTACGGGGAATAAATCTTTTTGGCGAAGTGCTAAAATGATGAAATACTTCTACTCGTGTCTTTTTTCTGAAAGATAGCATAAGCCGAATCAATTAGATGATGAATGTCAGTAAAAATAAAAGTCATCCATCAAATACGAACGAGTCCAACGAATTGAAATGCATATGGTTGAACTACTTTGACGAAGGCATTAACTTTTAATAGCCATCAGTTTAAGTTACGGGGAATCAATCTTTTTGGCGAAGTGCTAAAATGATGAAATACTTCTACTCGTGTCTTTTTTCTGAAAGATAGCATAAGCCGAATCAATTAGATGATGAATGTCAGTAAAAATAAAAGTCATCCATCAAATACGAACGAGTCCAACGAATTGAAATGCATATGGTTGAACTACTTTGGCGAAGACATTAACTTTTAATAGCCATCAGTTTAAGTTATGGGAAATAAATCTTTTTGGCGAAGTGCTAAAATGATGAAATACTTCTACTCGTATCTTTCTTCTGAAACAAAGCATAAGCTGACTCAACTAGGTGATAAATATGAGTAAAAATAAAAGTCATCTATCAAATACGAACGAGTCCAACGAATTGAAATGCATATGGTTGAACTACTTTGACGAAGGCATTAACTTTTAATAGCCATCAGTTTAAGTTACGGGGAATAAATCTTTTTGGCGAAGTGCTAAAATGATGACTTACTTCTACTCGTGTCTTTCTTCTGAAAGATAGGATAAGCCGAATCAATTAGATGATGAATGTCATTAAAAATAAAAGTCATCCATCAAATACGAACGAGTCCAACGAATTGAAATGCATATAGTTGAACTACTTTGACGAAGGCATTAACTTTTAATAGCCATCAGTTTAAGTTACGGGGAATCAATCTTTTTGGCAAAGTGCTAAAATGATGAAATACTTCTACTCGTATCTTTCTTCTGAAACAAAGCATAAGCTGAATCAACTAGGTGATGAATCTCAGTAAAAATAAAAGTCATCCATCAAATACGAACGAGTCCAGTCGAATGGAAATGCATATAGTTGAGATGCTTTGATGACAGTATAAACGCTTAATATTAATGCGTTTGACATCGGAAGGTTTAGACTTCTTCAGGAAATATACAAATTTGAAAACATTATTTGTTTTCTTTTATTCTTCTTTGATAATAAACTCAAAGTGAAACGTCGATCAACATATTTCACAAGCTGTAGAAAAAGATACAGTACAATCCGCGATAAAAAACCAAATAACGCAGCGGCAGGCGAATATGAATACTTCGAATACAAAAGGAATGTATACAGCTGAGTTACTTTGATGAGAGCATTAAATGATAATACCCATGCGACTGAAGTTGGGGGAATAAGCTTTTATTATGAAACATTACTCTCCAAAATTATTTTTTTTGTGCACGTACGTTAAATGTCAGTTAAATGCGAATGAGTTGAGCAAAAAAAAATACATACATAAAGTTAGTCTAATGGATATTCAGATACCCTTTAAAACAGCATATTTTTTCCAATTTTACAGAAAGCGACTTCAATATTTAAGAGTTTGAAAGAGTTAGGGTATTAAAAAACACACAAAAACGATGTTGAGAAAATTACAATTTATAGGAGTTACGAAAAAAGTAGATCACGAGTTTTCCAACTTAGGCTCTTTGGATTTTGGACAATTATACATCTACTGCAATTGTCGATGTAATTGTAATATAAAAATGTAATATAAAAATAATGAAAAGCGCAGGTTTTCAGGACTCTCACTCTATAAATGTAATAAGTCAAAGATTTTTATATCTGCCAATACTTATCGCTGATTTCTACAGCAATCCATTTCGTTGGAATTTTCATCACCTATATATCTGACGTAAATTGGAAAAACGTATCGTTAAAATGTCCATTACACGCTCAGATAAAAAGGTCCTAAAAACGACCTCTACTACTTTCTCCCTCATTCCCATGAATAACACATTTTTTCAAAAGTTTTCCTTACGTGCCATTTGGCACACTGATTCTTCTAACGCTTCAACAAAATTTCCGTCAGTTTGCCCAATTCAAAAAACATTACACTACTTTAAGACCGTTCAAATAATATAGTAGACCCCGTCAGTGTATTGTTACTCTATGCATTGGTTAAATTAACCTTTAATACTTACGGGATGAAACCTGTTTAAATCTTTTCCCTGACTTTCCGCAATACACATTCTTCCCATCCAGTTGTCTCATTTAACGCATTTGCGCTACGTGTTGTTGAAATTTCCATTACACGCTCAGATAAAACGATCCTAACAAACGGCCTCTATTACTTTCTTTCTCATTCCCATGGATAATCATATTTTTTTTTAACATTTCCTTAAATGCCATTTGGCACACTGACTCTTCTAACGCTTCAACAAAATTAAAAAAAAACATTACGCTATTTTAAAAACCGTTCAAATAATAAATCCCGTCAGTCTCTTGTTACTCTGTGCTCTGGCTGAATTAACATTTTCTACTTGCGGGACTGAAACCTGTTTCAATCTTTTCTGATTTTCCGCAAAACACATTCCTTCCGCCCAGTTGTCTCATTTAATGCATTTGCGCTACGTATCGTTAAAATTTTCATTACATGCACAGGTAAAATGATTCCAATAAAACGACCTCTATTACTTTCTTTCTCATTCCCATAAATAATCATTTTTTTCAAAAGTTTTCCTTAAATGCCATTTGGCACACTGACTCTTCTAACGCTTCAACAAAATTTTCGGCACTTTTCCCAATTGAAAAAATTACACTATTTTAACAACTGTTCGAATAATAGATCCTGTCAGTCTGTTGTTACTCTGTGCACTGGCTGAATTAACCTTTCCTACTTACGGGACTTAAACCTGTGTAAATCTTTTCCTGACTTTCCGCAGTACACATTCCCGTCCAGTTGTCTCATTTACCGCATTTGCGCTACGTATCCATAATCTCTCAACACTCACCAACGCAAAACCCCAGACTCATACCCCGCACGCCAGTACATAACCCGCGCTTACTTTTGATACCGAAACTCGTATCAAAGGGCAACACGGTAAAATGTGATTTCCGTTTTAGTGCTACTAGTATTTTGACGTTGCCAACATCCTTCCGCATCCTCCTGCGCGTCCTCGCCACCGCGACAATTGTTAAGCGTATTTCATGGTGGCCGGTTCGGCTGTAAGAATGCACGTGTGCGAACGCACAGACGTGAGCACACATGAGCAGAGAAGCAGGCGATGTGTGGGAGACGAGATTGGCGAGTGAAGAAGTGAGAGAACGCGCATTCACGCATGTATAGACACAGGCAAAAGCTCGCATAGGCACTCGTAACTGACGAGGACGCTTTTAGAGCGTACGAAATGTCGTCGTTACCATTGCAAATCCTTGTTATCCCATCCAACCGTGTAAAGGTGTGTGTAAAGCGACAGACAGACGTGACGCGGATTGGATGGGCGCGCTAAGGTTGACAGTTCGGTAGATGAGCGAATATGCGTTCTCTTCAAAGCATTTCCCAGCCTCTGTGGAGATGCCTGCCTGTTTACGAGTGCGCCAGCTTCCGCATTATGGGGGATAGTGGCGTGACCTTGCCATTTCAGCGCCGCTGGGGACAATCGGCTGTGTTTTTCTACATCATTTCTGTTTATCTCGAGTTTCGCGTCCGATACGATGGATGCAATGATTGACCGCGTCACCGAAGGTTGTACACGGTATGTCTGGAAAATAACGGAACCTTATTAACACTTTATCGACCGCTAGCCGATTAATCGGCTTTTCAGTTCCAACTGTTATTTACCGGTAGCCTATTAATCGGCTTTTCAGTGGTTGACGGTTATATTAGATAAAATAAATATTAGATGATATTATGACAATTCTAAATGACAATAAAATTACACTGGTTTGAAACCAAAGGATTCTCAATAGCACAATCAGTATTTTTGTTGTTATAGAGCTTCACAAATAGACACATACACAATTCCTGCGCGATATCCAAAACAGAATCGGTCGTTAGTGAGTGGCATCTTCTGTCAATAGCGGTCGATAAAGTGTTAACACGTTGACTGCCGTGGTGGTCATCCGTGACCGGCGCAAAAGATCTCACGAAAAATTAAAAAAATACCCAATCGGTAGTATTTATAATTTTGTAAATGCAATTAATAATAAATAGTGATTCGATTCTTTGGTCTCCGATACCTTCGCATTATTTTCATTTTTCACAGTTTAAACATATTCTGTAGTACTTCATCACGTTGCGGTTTTAATATAGTAAAATACGTACAGCAGTCAACGTATTAACTTGTTCGCTACAAGGTCTTGAGAAGAATTGTCGCTTCACAGACCATGGTGTTTTTTCTTCTAATATGACTTCTGTTGGCATTGATTTTGAGTATATCTATTTATAACGTTCCAATTATGTAAAAAATAAGCATTTTTTCATACGACGTATATATGCGACGCTGGACTAGGGATGAGAAACTTATTTTATAGGCCACACGCCGCACAATTGCGATGTATTTTATAAAAAGGAAAGTAACTAGATAGGAAAAAAACATAAAAATAAAAACATTTTTTAAAGCGAAATACGAGTTATTTATTTATTTTTTCATGAAAAATGTTGAAGCATTCATTTACCCATAGCAATAGGTAATCCCTTATTCGTTTGACAAATTCCGCAGGTATAGAAAGTTTCTCTGCGCAGATTCTTCATAACTACATACACAACATCTTATTCTTTTATCCGTTTTTTAAGGGAAATGTTTTGTATTCTAGATATTGTTATATGGAAACACAGTTATTTTGCTTATACAAATTTATTTTTTAGCAAGATGATTCAGAGCATTGATGTAGGCATGGATCTAGAATGCTACTATTTTCACTGAGGATTCACTGATTCTCACTAGCTTAAAAGTGTAATAATCTCCAGATCAACAACAACCTAAATCTATTTTATTGTTCCATAGCCCAATAAATCTGTTTCTGCAAAAATTTCACGCAGGATGTTATCATAAAGTCATAAAATAGACATGTCGCATATATGCGACGCTGATAGCGAACGAGTTAAAAAAATGAATTAGTTATTGTGGGAATTTAGTGACTATAATTAGATGTTTATTAAAATGGAATGAACAAGAATTTGATACAATAAGATCTTAACTCTTAGCAAACGAATGCCGCTATACTCGCGACATCATAAATATTCCAGAAAAATCGAATGCGGCCGTACAGGAGGCATGACGCGATATTTTAGGAAATCTATTAGATTCTGCCTTAATTGTGTACGTTACAATGAACGGCGATCAGCAATTGTTTCTTGACACATTCTGAAGCATTCTTCTCCGAGCATTGACCGAGAATACACCGTTTTTATACGATCAGTAGTTTATTATCGTTACATATTTCAAATGTGTTAATGGTTTCTCATTTCGATTTTTTTTTACAGTCTTATATATAATATATCAATTGATAACACATACTTCCATGCCCCAAAAAAAAATTTTCCTCCACCACTTCAGAGATTTCCTCAAAAAACAATACGTGGCGCGTGCCGAAACATCTTCCTACCCGTATAAAGATGATACAATGTTGCCTGTAGATGCTGGCGTGTCGTGTCGCCGCAGCGGCGACAACGGAGTGCTATGGGCTATGTTTCTCTCGTTGTATCGCGTCCGATACGACGGATCCAATCTGTGTTGACCGCGTCACCGAAGGTTGTAAATCTTCGATCGGAAAATGCCGGTATGCGGAATTGCGCGATGAGATTTCTAAGTCCCGGTTAGATACTTAGGATTGTTATTGATAGACTTTGTGTTACTGAGTATATGATTGACCTTGTTGAAGTGTGATGATGCGTGTGGACTGTTTCCGTGTCAAAGGAGATGTGTCTTATGTCGTGGTTGACTGCGAAGTGAATTTGTTCTGAGGTTCAAAAACGAAGTTCCAGTTTTTGGTAGAATGATAGTGTCCCTCCTCCCCCTATTGATCCTCCCTTATTGGAACCACATTGGGGCGTCCCATATTGGGTCCTCTATGATCGGGCCTCCCATATTGAGGCCCCCCATAGTGGGTTAGGCGTTGACACATCCCAGGCTAATATGTACGGGGTTGCTTGTCGTTGCTTGCAGAGAAAGTGATGTAAATGAAGACCCCGCCATAAACAACCCGGGTACTCATCCCTGGCCACACTGATATTTTGTTTATTGCAGTGCCTATGGAATCTTTTGCCAGACGACGACAGTGTGTCGCCGGGCACTTTCCAAAGACACTGCGCCTTTGTTAGATTGCGAGGCAACGGAATGTTTTATGAACCAGACTATTTGAAACTACGGCTGCACAGCATGTATTCGTACACTTTCCCACGCGATTTGGGTGGTTTTTCCAATGATGTACGGCCGTTAATCTGCACGACCGAAGTGGTCGTTGGGACCGTGATTGAGACCCCGAGTGTATGTGAGTGCGACTGAACAGGCTATAATACGTGTCGCCGTAGCGGCGACAACGGAGTGCAAAGGGTTAATTTCGTCAAACCCTCCAGTATATGTAAAGAAGGAGCAAAATGACTAAAAAAGCAAGTAGTTCGCGTGGAAGAAAGAGTAGTGGAAAGGCTTCCAATGTTTCAGGTAGTCAATCGATAGATGCTGAAGGAGTTATAAACAGTGATGAAAGTTCTAGTGACAGCAGTGTCATTATGCCAGTAATGAATCGCGCAAAAAGGTCAATTATATATGACAGTATTGAAGAACACGAGCACGGCTATTTCGCACTCAGTCGTAAGGCATCGTGTTTAAAGTTCGCGACCATTCGAGTGCATACGTTAGGCACGGCTTCTTCCAAATTTTAAAGTAATGCAAGGGGTTAAGGAGATCACGAAGATTATGTATGTGTTTTGGCAGTCAATTTGTGATCAATACATTACATACTACTTTGATCCCTTTGATGTTTCGATGTTTGCGACCGTTCAAACTTTCCGTATTATTATATATATAGTAGTATTACTATGTATTATGCCGCATACACCAGAGTTGTAACAAAATTGTAAAGATAGTTCGACGTTTGTTAATAACGAATTTGTAATTGGTGTCTTGTCCGCGCCTCGAATACTAATTCGCGTTAAATTGATAAACGCATTGTGTTCGTGGATGCAGATGAAATGCTTAATTACATTCAATTTGCTCAATTGTGCTGTTCATAATTACGATCTATTGAAAGATCATTGCATTGGTAAAAAAATACGTATTCGTGGACGTCGGTGTTAATGTAAAATAGGCAGCAGCTCTCCCAATGTCTTCAAGGTGATATTTTTAAATTTTAGTACGAGACTGGGAACGTGTTGAAGGAATTTCAAATACGAGCCTTACCGTGTACATGTTTTTTTTTGTGAAAATCTCCCGTATGGACCATCAAATAGTAAAAGGGAAATTATCTTAATCCTCTATGGGCCCGCGTGACGTTGAAGTCATATATCGATAAATCGATATTTTTTTAAATAGTTTATTTTTTATAGTTTACTTCTTAACAATGTCTCCTTGTAACCAATAACATGCTTGATGCGTTTATCAACTCTAACCTGAAATGTCAAAGTAAATGCTTTTTCGAGTTGTCTGCAAATAGAAGCTGAAGGAACCGTCTTGTGCAATTGTCATTATTTGTTCTTCTATCGGTGTTTGTTAAACAAAAAAAAAGCGTATGTAATAGCTTTTAGTTTGTATATCAATAATGTCTTATTTGTTTGCATTTAAACAATCATTTTATTACTACTTTCATGTGATATAGCTTGTGACTTTCAAGACACAATGGGCTATAATGGTAGGGTTCGGTGTATTTGCGATAACGTTTGTGTTTTCTTTGGTTTTTAGTTTTATATATCAAAGGCCCAAAATATGGATATAAAATCATATAAAAATAAAAGAGGAATAGGAATAAGAAGCATTAGCAGTAATAAATCCGAAAATTCTTTATCAGATTCTGATTCTAACGAAGATCATCCAATAGTATTTGCCCGACGACGTATAAATATTATCGATAGCGACGATGAATTTAGTAGTAAAAAATCATCAGATGAGGAAATGCAACGTATATCTATGTTTAATGCCAAACGTCAACTGTTTTATGGAATTCCATTATTAAGCTCTTATACACACAAGTGCAAACGTTGTAAGCCGTTGTTACTTCAAAGTTACAAAATGTATTCGTTATGATAAAATTGTTGAAACTTCTGAATTCATTGTTAATATGTATTTCGAAATTGAAAAAAACAAACGGCCAAAAAAAATTCGGCCCATACAGGGTTAATTAAAAGCAATCAAATATTGTGCAATATTACATAAAGAACAACAACTTCAAGTTTTATATTAATAATGAATGAATTGTCGATGCGATGTGAAAGCTTTAATTTAAAACATAATCTAACATTAACTTCTATTTTCAAAATTTTAGCATTAGATATTTACAAAAGTTCGGATAGTTCTCAACGTGAGAAAACAGGAAACAGCATATTGTAGTGCACAGCTGCAAATTGCAAGTTCCTTCACGTACCAATGTTCATAAATCTTTTGCCGTTCGGTACATTTCGATTTATAAAAAATTCAGTGAAGTTTGGCTCTCTTAAAACATTCGTCAAACCAAATGCAATTCATGCGTGGTTAAAGTATGAATTTTTTGTCGATGCAGGAGATCAAAGAGCGTCTAGCAAAATACATTTGACTTTTGGAGAAGGTACAGTTAATATACGCACTGCTACAAATTCGTGTGAAAATTTTATATGTCGGTGACATCTCAGTTTTTCTTGATAAAAGAAAAACTTTCAAAAAAGAGAACTCTGAACGCTTCCAAGTTATAATGATAAAATTCCAACCTGCACGTTGTTACGTCGGGAAAAAATGTACAAACTGCCAAAGTACTTATTTTCAATTAATAAACCTTATTGCGCAAGTTTTTGTGTTTTATTTGGAATCATATTTATGAAGCGCCCTCGGCGTTGTTATCTTATTAAAACTGGTAAAATGGTCGAATGTTTTTAGCATCTGAAATTGTAGGACACAGTCCAACTACAAACGTCAAATTAATTTGCTGTAATGCGATGGTAGACTGTAAATTAGCTGATATTTGGACATTTACTTTTAATTTGGTCGTTTGAACTTTAACTACTTTGAACAAATTACCTCGTTGATGTATTCTAAAATTGATTACTTAAGTACCTCTTCTCATGGGCCAATGGCGTGCACGTTAACCATATATAAATGTAATGGAATTTATTTTTTGTTTTGCCAAAGCTGGTAATTCCGTGATTCCCACTGGATGCTAGGGTAATTCTTGAATGCGCTTATTACGGGGTCAGACAATTATGTTGGAAATTAGTCATCCTCCAGTACTTTACCTGCAGAAATAAATGCATACACATATATGTTGGGAGATAATTTTTAGATAAATAGTTTATTTATTATGTAGTATTTTTCACTGCGGCGATTGGATATTAATGGGGATGGTTTCAATTTTAAACCTGCACACACATACACACGTACGGGCGCATTTATGTCGGAGAGAAATATGTTTATTAATTATGTGTGATTTTCCATCGAAGTAAATTTATATTAATGGGAATAATTTTAACGCCATGGAGTTTATATATATCGCATACGTCTCAGTTCTTTGTACCGTATCAGGCACTTACCACATATCATTTATGTAACGAATTGTGCTTATGTGCAAGTATCTAAGTACATTGCCAATGATACACTTATTTTCATTTATTATTGTCCATCGCAATAATTTTTTGTTGATGGGGATAATTCTACCTCGAAAATGTTTCGAATATGTATTGGGTTTGTGAAATTGTGATTTTCGACATACACCGGAGAGGGTCCGAATGTACAACAATGTAATGAAATATTTGATCTTTCACCGACGTATTTGGTATCTGTTGACATTCACCGGTGAAAGTCGACATTCTCCAATTTCGGTCATTCACGGTAACATATACAAGCCCATAGCATCCCAAGAATTAATCCACGTGCTGCGTCGACCATATATATTACGGATCTCCCACAAATTCGAAATTCTCAACACGACTAAGGATTTTTAAATCAAATAGTCTCGACTCAATGCTCACGTATGGTCGCTGTTGTATACGTGTTGCATCAGAAACAGAGAAGAATTCCAGGTAGTACAATTTTAAAGTAAATTTTGCAAAGGGTCATTTGACCCCGCTTCGTACGTTCAGTGTTAACACTAATCGTACCGGCACTTTGCACCTTCCTATTCTTACTATGAGGTGTCATTCGACCCCTTATGAAATAAACGTTGATTTCCAGAAAAAAATGTCTAATTTATTAGAGCGAGAAATTGAATGATCAGATGACATAAGAATTTACAGAAAGTCAAATGAGCGAAAGAAGTAATAATGAACGTACGATTTTTAAGTAAATTTTGAAAGGGGTCATTTGACCCCGCTTGGTACGTTTAGTGTTAAGGAAGGCAGCAATAAAAGGCCATTCACAATGAAGCAATGTGCAAGAAATTTTAGTAGATTGATAGTTAGAACCTACGATTAAACCCGACTCGGACGTATGTGTGCCAACAGTCTCGAAAGGGTTAAAGTAGAAAGAATCGATATCCCAATGAAGGTGCACATACACTGGCGCATATGTGACTCGTCATCGCGTGTGCCAGCATGTTGGCGGAGAAGAGCAAATCCAACGCGACATGGAAACGCGATGTCATCTCTCTAAGCGGATCATATGTCGTATGTAGTCGTTACCACGTACACTGTCACACACGCGTTTCTAACGGCAATACCGCCGAATGTGTAGAGGAAAACCGTCTTCGTAGATAGTATAACATCGAGATTGAATCCGTCCGAGATGAGAGTAGCCGACGAATGAAAGGAAAACTATATGCCAGACGGGTTTTCCGATATAGAAATACTGTTGTGCGAGCCGCGCACCACGGAATAACTGAATAAATGTTGTGCCGGCAGAATGCGAGGCGTATACGTTGTACAGGGGGAATTTGTTAACCGCTGAGGGGAATGAGTGGAGAGAGGAATTGTTTTCGAAAAACAATATTTTTCGCTGCATTTTTGTAGTTCGCTGACTGACGTATCTTAAAAGGTAAAGAAGCTGCGGGACGGTCTTTCAATGCATTTTGGACCGAACGATAAATTGTGATAATGGAAATAGGTATGACTATATGTTGCATAGGAGAAGTATAGGAGAAGAGGTTGACGTATGAAACCATTTATTTGATACGTATATGCCGCAACGAGAGAATTTGTTAATTGTATTCGAAGGACGATGTTTTTAAATATATGTTGGTACTTGAGTGTGTTCGCGAGTTATACAAAGGCGGTTTTTCAATTCATTTTGTCCAATATGCTAAAGTATGGAAATAAAAATACAATACTCCGCGTTTCATACGTAGACCGAATGATTTACGTTAAATATTAAGCAAGCTAAGGATAAATTGTAATAACAGAAGTAGATATAACTATATGTTGCATAGGAAAACTGCTTGACGTATAAAACGAAAATTTGTTGCGTATATGCCGCAACGAGAGAATTTGTTAATTGTTTTCGGAGGAGGATGTTTTTAAATATGCGTTTGTCCTTGAGTGTGTTTGCGAGTTATGCAGAGGCGGTCTTTCAATTAATTTGTCGAATATGCTAAAATATGGAAATAAAAATACAATACTCCGCGTTTCATACGTAGACTGCATGATTTACGTTAAATATTAAGCAAGCTAAGGATAAATTGTGATAATAGAAATAGATATGACTATATGTTGCGTAGGAAAACTGGTTGACGTATAAAACCATTTATTTGTTGCATATATACCGCAACAGCAGAATTTGTTAATTGTATTCGAAGGACGATGTTTTTAAATATACTTTTATACTTGAGTGGGTTCGTGGGTTATGCAGAGGCAGTTTTTCAATTCTTATGGCATATTTTGTCCAATTTGCTAAAATATGGAAACAAAAATACATGACTCCGTGTTTCATACGTAGACTAAATGATTTACATTAAATATTAAGCAAGCTAAGGATAAATTGTGATAATGGAAATAGATATGACTACATATATGTTGCATAGGAGAATAGGCTGACATATAAAACCATTTATTTGTTGCATATATGCCGCAACGGCAGAATTTGTTAATTGTATTCGAAGGACGATGTTTTTAAATATACTTTCATACTTGAGTGGGTTCGTGGGTTATGCAGAGACAGTCTTTCAATTCTTATGGCATATTTTGTCCAATTTGCTAAAATATGGAAATAAAAATACATGACTCCGCGTTTCATACGTAGACTAAATGATTTACATTAAATATTAAACAAGCTAAGGATAAATTGTCATAATGGAAATAGATATGACTACATATATGTTGCATAGGAGAATAGGCTGACATATAAAACCATTTATTTGTTGCATATATGCCGCAACGGCAGAATTTGTTAATTGTATTCGAAGGACGATGTTTTTAAATATACTTTTATACTTGAGTGGGTTCGTGGGTTATGCAGAGGCAGTTTTTCAATTCTTATGGCATATTTTGTCCAATTTGCTAAAATATGGAAATAAAAATACATGACTCCGTGTTTCATACGTAGACTAAATGATTTACATTAAATATTAAGCAAGCTAAGGATAAATTGTGATAATGGAAATAGATATGACTACATATATGTTGCATAGGAGAATAGGCTGACATATAAAACCATCTATTTGTTGCATATATGCCGCAACGGCAGAATTTGTTAATTGTATTCGAAGGACGATGTTTGTAAATATACTTTTGTACTTGAGTGGGTTTGTGGGTTATGCAGAGACAGTCTTTCAATTCTTATGGCATATTTTGTCCAATTTGCTAAAATATGGAAATAAAAATACAATACTCCGCGTTTCATACGTAGACTGAATGATGTACATTAAATATTAAGCAAGCTAAGGATAAATTGTGATAATGGAAATAGATGACTACATATATGTTGCATAGGAGAATAGGCTGACATATAAAACCATTTATTTGTTGCATATATGCCGCAACGGCAGAATTTGTTAATTGTATTCGAAGGACGATGTTTTTAAATATACTTTTATACTTGAGTGGGTTCGTGGGTTATGCAGAGACAGTCTTTCAATTCTTATGGCATATTTTGTCCAATTTGCTAAAATATGGAAATAAAAATACAATACTCCGCATTTCATACGTAGACTGCATGATTTACGTTAAATATTAAGCAAGCTAAGGATAAATTGTGATAATGGAAATAGATATGACTACATATATGTTGCATAGGAGAATAGGCTGACATATAAAACCATTTATTTGTTGCATATATGCCGCAACAGCAGAATTTGTTAATTGTATTCGAAGGATGATGTTTTTAAATATACTTTTATACTTGAGTGGGTTCGTGGGTTATGCAGAGGCAGTTTTTCAATTCTTATGGCATATTTTGTCCAATTTGCTAAAATATGGAAATAAAAATACATGACTCCGTGTTTCATACGTAGACTAAATGATTTACATTAAATATTAAGCAAGCTAAGGATAAATTGTGATAATGGAAATAGATATGACTACATATATGTTGCATAGGAGAATAGGCTGACATATAAAACCATTTATTTGTTGCATATATGCCGCAACGGCAGAATTTGTTAATTGTATTCGAAGGACGATGTTTTTAAATATACTTTTATACTTGAGTGGGTTCGTGGGTTATGCAGAGGCAGTTTTTCAATTCTTATGGCATATTTTGTCCAATTTGCTAAAATATGGAAATAAAAATACATGACTCCGTGTTTCATACGTAGACTGAATGATGTACATTAAATATTAAGCAACCTAAGGAAGGCATGAGTATATTTTTTTGTATTTAGCTCCGTTTGTTGTTATGTTTCTGTAGTGCATTTATAGGTATCTATATTTATATAAATCATTAACTTGTACAATCTTAAACTTATTTTTTCCAATACGGTGAAATGTGAAAATATGAATAGGTATGACTCTGAGTTGCATCGAGGAACTGATTTTTGCATTATGAAACGATGTTCCTCGCGTGTTTACACTTTATGCATAGGCAATTTTTAGGTATTTTCATCCACAGAGCGTACGGTATATTTCAACTAGGAAATTTGCCAATATTAAAAAGTGTAAAATAACTGTTTGTCAACGTGCGACGTAGAACGTACTTACTTTCATAGAACGATATTTTTGTATTACGTGAAAATGTTTATTCTTCATTCATAAACAGTTTCTAAATTTCGTTTATTCAAAGATCATGTAATATTTTTCGACCGGGCAAGTTGTTTCGGACTCATAATTATTGAATACCTTTATGCATTATATATCTATGTTCTTTCGTTATACATTTATACTTTACGCGCAGGCGGTCTTCAAATTCAATTATCGAATGCAATCAAACGTAAAATAAAATCGGTTGTAATTTTATCTTGTATGTTAAAACCGTCTGACGTATCTTCAAGTAATAAAATTAAGCAGTTCCGATTTAGACAGAGCACACCCATACAGAACAATAGTAAAAATGATCACTGAAGCTGGCTCCATAAATACTCTTATGCAAACTATTTCGTAAAAGATTTCAAACAAGTAACTAAATTTACAGGCTACATTCAAGTTACTGAATTTACAGGCGACATTCAAGTCACTAAATTTACAGTCACGTTCAAGTTACTGAATTTACAGATTACATTCAAGTTACTAAATTTACCGGCTACATTAAAGTTACTAAATTTACAGGCTACATTCAAGTTACTAAAGTTACAGGCTATATTTTACACTTTAACGATCGCTAGCCGATTAATCGACTTTTCGGTTCCAACTGCTATTTACCGGTAGGCGATTAATCGGCTTTTCACTGGTCAACGGTTGTATTAGATAAAATAAATATCAGATGATATTGTGACAATTCTAAATGACAATAAAATGACACTGCTTTGAAACCAAAGGATTCTCAACAACCCATTCAGTATTTTTCAGTTATAAAGCTTTACAAATAGGCACATACACAATTCCTGCGCGATATCCAAAACAGAGTCGGTCGTTAGTGAGTGGCATCTTCAGTCAATAGCCGTCGGTAAAGTGTTAAATTTCTAATGTAAAGTGTCATTGTGATATTATGTTTATCTTAATTTTTCCAAATCATACGAAGATCACCTTGTGTTAATTAAATGGTAAATTGAATTTCTTATGTAAAATGTCACTGTGATATTATGTTTATCTTATATTTTTCAAAATCATACCAAGGTCACCTTGTGTTAATTAAATGGTAAATTAACACTTTAACGACAGCTAGCCGATTAATCGACTTTTCGGTTCCAACTGCTATTTACCGGTAGGCGATTAATCGGCTTTTCACTGGTCAACGGTTGTATTAGATAAAATAAATATCAGATGATATTATGACAATTCTAAATGACAATAAAATGACACTGCTTTGAAACCAAAGGATTCTCAACAACCCATTCAGTATTTTTCAGTTATAAAGCTTTACAAATAGGCACATACACAATTCCTGCGCGATATCCAAAACAGAGTCGGTCGTTAGTGAGTGGCATCTTCAGTCAATAGCGGTCGCTAAAGTGTTAAGGTACTAAATTTACAGGCTGCATTGAAGTTACTAAATTTACAGGCTACATTGAAGTTACTAAATTTACAGGCTACATTTAAATCACTAAATTTACAGACCACATTCAAATCATTAAATTTACAGACTACATTCAAGTTATGAATTTGCAGGCTACATTTAAGTTACTAAAAGTTCAGAACCAATGCGTTCGCACAAATTACTCACATATTATATGCAAAAGAGTTTGCATTTTGCTTTTACAACTTGCCCGCTTGAGGTTTTCCATATAATGTTGCTATCGGCGTGATATTTGTAGTGCACAGCACATCATAAGAAGCACGTGATCTATTTGCGAAGGAGAGAATAAAACTTACTGGCGAAACAGATGATACGGGAAATTGTGTTTTCTGTGAGATTCATAATATTGAGATTGAAATCGTTGAGGCGGTGAATGCGGCACGGGAAGAATAACGAGAAACTATCGCGGCTCGTCGGGAATACAATATGACGTAACGGAGAAGATAAAAATGCGCTGATAGAAATTGAAAAATTTCCCAAATTCTTTCCATCGCTCGTTCGGTATAGAATATTAAATCTTTGCGAGAGGGCTTTAAACGACGCAAACTATTTGTTTCATCGCACGCCGAGAAGTTCATATTTAAAGAATGCATTCCGGCAGAAATGTGTACCGATACAATTACGTATCTTACCAAACTGAGATTTGTGACGTGTTAACATTTTTACATATGATTTTTCACTTCTTCCGATATCAATTTAGTGAATACTGTTTTATGTTTGTCTGTATTTCGTATTTAAATAACGAATATATTTTTGAAACTTTAAAGAAAAACTTTGAACCGTAAGAACTATTTCGTTACATGCTGCGAAGTTGCTTTTTGGAAAATATATTCTTGCAGAAAAATGTGAAGTTCAATTAGATATCGTATCTAATATCTGTGACGTATTAATATTTTTGCGTATAATGTCTAACTTTTTTTACATGCATTTGTTACACATTATTTTATGTTTGTGTATATGTCGTTGTTAATTAACAGATATAATGATTATCTTCAAAAAAATAAAACTTTAATCGATCGGAACGGTTTTGTTTTATGCTACGAAGTACATTTTTGTAGAATGCATTTTGGTGAAAAAATACCAAATATCTTACCAAACCGATATTCTTCCGCGTTAACATTTTTATATATAATTTCTAGCTTCTTCCGACAAAGAAGCTGATATTTCAAAAATTAATTTTGGAGAACAATAATAGCCACATACATGGACTGATTCATTTTTATATTGCTTTCAATCAAACTAACGACGAATGGCTAATTGTTTATCTTCCATACATGAATCTTCTTGGAATAAGCATCAGTGACTTGTTCATTATCTATTCTGTGTGACGAAATATAATATCGTTTATGTGATGCAAATGCAACTGTTATGACATCGTGTCATTGTTAGGATGAAGTATGGTGTTAGATTAACTGTGTATCAACATACATCTTAGTCCACAGTTAGCATTGCTGATAACATGGTGTTTGTGACACTAAAGTTAAATTATACCTGGTCTCCTAGGTAAATAATGCATTAAATTGTCCGACTGAATTGTATTGATATCAATGCCTTGACGTTAAATAAGTATTTTTTTTCTAAAAGCGTGAAAGATATGTCTCACGAGTTGGAATTACTGAATACCTTTCCACCCTCTTGTTTTATTTCGAGATTATCGACACTGAAATTGCATATGAAGTGTCTCACGTTAAATGTTTTTGACAACTACCGAACGGCAGGTCTTTTTTACAACGCATTAGTTTTTATGTAGAATGTCACTATGATCGAAGAATTGTTTTTCTTCTATTTTTCAAGACCATGCCAAAGACATCTTTATTTTTGTTTTGTTATTATGAAAATACAGAAAAAATTTATTTTGTATATAGAATGTCACTGCGATCGTAAAATTGTTTTCTTCTATTTTTCAAGACTATACTAAAGGCATCTTTATTTTTATTTTGTTATTATGAAAATACAGAAAACATAGTTCAGTATATATTTTTGATATTACTTCTAAAATATGCATTTACTTAGAACAAAGTTTTAAAGGATATAACTTGCGCAGGACGATCCCATTGTAAATTTCCTTCAAAACTGTGGCACTGAACATATATTCCTGAAAGGTCTTGACGAAAGTCTGAAAAATGGCTGACAAGGAGCGATGGACAAGTATGTATCTGGTACAGACGAAATTCTCCTTGAAATATGCCATGAAGCACAAAAATCTAGGAGACATGTATTTTTACGTACCAGCCCATTTCGAGATTTTAGAGGACATTTATTTTATGGGATAAAAATTAATAATATTTATTTTGCGTTTCTTGAAAATGTAATTACTCTAAAAAGAAATGCTAATACCAAAACAGCGTTAGAAGCTTATTTCGGTCGATCAGTACAAATAATAGAAATGCTGCAATAACATTTATCGGAATTCTAGGAAGCAAATAAGACGACTGATGCGAAATTTTAACCACATATCCAGAACACGTTTTGTTGCACTAATCACGGAACACGCGAATCGTACGGTCGTGCTTTACGTTAAATTAAAACCCGGCAGATTTATGGTCAAATAATAGAAAATGCTCCTTATATTCTTCGGGCTGATATTTTTTCTCTCTGATACTCGCTATAGCGACAATCATATGTGCCCATAATTATGAAAGTAGTCTAAGTCATATATTTCTTGTTTCGAGATATTTAATGAATTGCATTTGAATAAATTAAAAAATATTTTTACATTATGCGACATTTTAATTTATAATTTTATTAGTCTTAATTAATGGAAATTTACTATGAATATGAAATTTTGTGTGAATTTTATACGATAATATTATTTTTAAAGATTGAATTGACTTAGACCATTTTCAAAATTAACTGAATGTCCTATAAATGACTTAAAGCAATAAAGAACTTTGAGTTTTATTTGAAACAATAATTTGATTGAAATAATTCGTGAACATTTATTACATTTATTAATTATTTTTAAACAGTAATCCATTTTTATCATTATTTCGAGTATTTAAGATTCTTAAAATGTTCCTGAAAAACTGGAGGGATGTCTAATGGTGGTGTATAATGGAAGTAATTTAATATTTCCGTATATGTTTGGTCTTCCTTTTTTAGGTGAAAGATCCAAAACGTGAAATTTAGAATCATCTAAAGATGTTTTATAGACCATTTTATAAGGTTCATTTTTCAAGAATCTCATCCATTGAATTTGTATCCAAGAGACAGATTCACCCGCGGTATTTTTTACTCTTCTTGTTATTGATTCTTCTAGTAATGAAGTTGTCGTTATTATTAAAATTTGATTGTCATTTATTTTATTATGTAGTTCAGAAACGCGTCAAAGAAGGCCACGTGCCATTTTCAAGTTGTTTATATAATTTATTTAAATTTTTGACTTAGACCACTTTCATAATTAAAACTAAATGAATTCCATATAATGTTGAAATTACAATCACTATCTAATGGTTCATTTTTGACAATTTCGTAAAAATTACATTGAATAAATTTAGTTAAAAATAATGTGGTATGAAATAACTGATAAACTCATTTTTTTTAAATTTTGACTTAGACCACTTTCATAATTATGGGCACATATGTATTAAGGCCCTGTGTTCATGTTATGATTCAAAGAGCTGTGAAACAAGAAACCCTGCAAATCCATTAATACAGACATCTTGATTAAATTTCATTACTCGGATAAAAAAACTTATAAAAAACGACCATTACTATTTTTTCGTAAATATTATTAAGTTCTTGTTTGTCAAGACGTTTTACACGTCACCTAGTGAAGGCATTCTTCTCACGTATCAAAATATCAAGATGTTTTAATAATATAGTAATTAATATGATGATTATGACATATAAGCATTCTCTCTCTCACTCTCTCTCTTTATTTCAAACCTGAATAACTAAAATAATCATTCCATGCATGCCTATGAATTTAAAAAATGTATCTTTAGATTCGTTACGTCTTTTGCAAACAAAGTAGCACGACTTTTCACATGTATTGTAAGTTCTGAATTCAAAAGTCGGAAAGCGTTCAAAAATTACCGTTGCATTTACAGCAGGTGTTAAAAGTTTGCTGCTTGCAAATAGCCTTATTTACCAGTGAGGTTCGGTAGACATATAAATCATATATATATAATAAAAAGTTGATCTACAAATATGTTAGGCATGCAGTTATCTAATACATTTGGTTTGGTAATAAAAGAGACCATGATCCAATTCTCGCCGCAAAAATTTTTTGGTTTCGTTGTAAAATAATGTGAACTAAATAATCGTACTGCAAAAAAATATACAACTTTCGCGTTGACGCTTTCAAACCGTAAATGTGAATCGTGGCTCTTAATGCATTCACTTTTAGCAAGGCATCGGTTTATTGCACTATTGTGAGGTGGACAAAAATGCGGACCCTATAAATATTAATGGGGACGCTTTATATACCCATAGTTGTTTGTACAATATCACGTCATTGCGTTTAATTTCATTGGCGCCTTAATTAAATTTTCGCCCAGCTGTCGCAACGTTTATTAGTACATATGAAGTGATTTCGTCGTATCTCCGTGTTTGTCAATAATCCGTGCAACTAATGAGTGTTCCGTGAATTTAATTACGGCAAACTTTCATATTCGTTATGCTGCGAAATATTTTACATTTATTATTATATATTCCGTCAAAATTCAAAATTAATTAAGATTCCATTTTTTGAAGAACGATTAATGAAACGTTTTATTGTTACACTGTGCTCAGGTTTTTAGGTGTCACCTCAGTAGAAGTAAAAATTGTATTTTCTTTTTATTAAATCAGTTGGAATTGAGTTTAGTACGCTTTAATCTGTACAACGCCCGCTATTGTTGTATATTTCAATTATTTTTCCACATTTTCGAATCTCAACGGATGTCCTCATTGTACGTAAAGGAACTGGTAACTTACACAAAAAGAAATTGTAATGGGAAAGTCCACTCGTGTTTGCCCGCATTAATATAGATAGGGAAAAAATATTATTCCCACAAAAAATTGAAGTACGTAAGCTGAAATATCTTTTCAAAACAGCGGCAACAATAAAAATTGCAGTTTTTTCTTTTAAATCCTGGAGATATTTGCCTCTTAAAACCCTGCAAAGCGTTCTCCGGCCACACTTAATTCTTCATAATTATCGCTTCGCCGCTTTTAGAGGGCAATTATAGACACCTAAATGGTCTTCTCAAAAGTGTGTTCATCAAAAGCAACACAATTTGACGTAATTTCATTGTGGTTACTGCCAATAAGATAATAGCAAATACATGCAACATGTGTATCGTTGTCGTCGTTGTCGTCGTTATACTTTAGATATTTACTTGTATAATACTTATTACGAAATAATCTATGCAATATGTATGCAGATGTAAATTCAGACCAAATTATGTCATATTCAATATCATTTCGATCGTAAAAAAATGTTAATACGTTATAAACATTGTATAAAAATACAAAAATTCAAGGGTTGTCGTTGATGTAGCATTATTTAATTTAGCGTAAATGAAGAATTATCGTTATAACTTTGTCGCGCCTTATATAATTAATCAACAGATTTTAAACTATCGAAAAGTATCTCGTCCAGAGCGAGCGCTTCGACCGGAAGTATTCAGAAGTCAAAGGGTTAAATATCCCACCGATGGGTAACAATAGGAGGTTTGATGGAAACGGGTGGTGTCCGGTGAAAGTTTACCATCGGCAGACCCAAGACAAGCGTCGTAGAAGTTTTGGGCCTATGGCCCAATATGCGTTTACGCCAAACCTTTTTTAGAGCGCCCTCTTGCTGGGGCACCATGTATACAGTTATCACGCGTCGATATCACTATCGTCAGAATTACGTTTGTAATTGCAGCGGGTCTGCGAATAAACGAAATGGCATGCACATGCGATTTGCATAGGGTCATTTAATTGAGGCATCGTTTCGCATTAACGTTTGTCATTTAGCCGGGCTTGTTTTGCAAATTTGCAATGCGCCACCATTATCGGGGTCTACAGGAAACGGAACGCTCACGGATTGGTGCGTGGAAATTTACCCATTGACGCGTGCCGTAAATTCGCCGCGAATATTACCGTAAAATTTCATTGTCAGATTTTTATTTGCAAGTCGTCTTTTATCATGTTGTTAGCCTGACCTGCGTGCTGTCGCGCGAGACCGAACATTTTTATGCCAGGCGAACGGTACAGTACATGCGAATCCTGTCAATTTGTCCCTTTGTCATCAGCGTCGAGTACAGCTATGGAAAATTGTAGTATTTTTTCATTAAAAATTTGTTTTATCGCTAGGGGATATGACGCGTTATTGAATACGTGTCGATGAATTGCTGCGTATGTGCACTGAGCGTTCATGAGGGTACATATCATATCAAAACAGTATTCGATTCGAAAATAGAATTTCGTGAAACGCAGGACATCCTGCTTCGTTTTATATGATGTTTGTGAGAATTGGACGACAAAAACATTATTTAAGAAAAATCGAGAAATCTTGAAGAGAATCCTAACCTATTAGACAAACTTCGCAGTGTAATGATTAGTTACTTTAAATTACACCATGATGTTCTCATGACTCGTGTTTTCATGGCCACACGTTTGACCGGTCACGAGTTAGTGTTTACTTGCGCCGGCTATTTTAATCTTTGAAACGCACATTAGAACATAGCAAAATTTTGTTCATTGTGCTCAATCGCGGCTGCTTTATTATGTATACTTTTCTTGGTACAGAGGCTTTTATTATAATTCTAGTATTAGAAGATGTCAAGAATGACGGAACGTGACGGTAAAGCATTTTTCAACGAATTATACGTGAATGCCTTTATACAGTTGCCCGAGTGATTTTGAAATAAGTTGTAGTAATTTGGAAAATAATTATTGAAAATGAAATAACAAGGGCATAATTTAGCTCTTTAAAAGCTAAACGCATCGAAACAAGATATCTTTACAAAACCTCTTGTCTGCATCTACGCGTAAATGACTGCTGTACAGTTAATCATACGAAAAGATATTAAAAGTTACATAAAATTTATGTCCAAAGTTTAATTTGAATTCATTATGCACGAACAAACTTTATTGAAGGTTATTTACATCGTTTCACTTCCATGTTCAATTACGAAATAATAGCCGGTGACTCGAGACAGTTTTTGTCGAAAATTGCCGGTCAACAATGTGTTAACACATTGAACGCCATGGCGGTTATATGTAACCCCAAATTGTTTCTCCTGCAGCTCCATGGTGGTCATCAGTGACCGGAGTGCATCAAATACTTATAATTGTAAAAGTTGAATGAAAATTCGCTAATTGAGAATGCTTTGAAATCAAATCTGTAGTATTGAAACATTAAACGTTTTTATTAAATCAAAAATTAATTTTGATCGAATCTTTTACCTACCGGTGCATTGTATCGAAGAAGTTTAATCTTTTTAAGCATTTTAAACAATGCAATCTTGGCAGTATTGAGTGACATTTTTCGTCCGATTTTTTGCACTTTGTGTTCCGAAGCTTGCAACATTTTACTGGTAATACCGTTTGCAAAATTTGCGTACCATATACGTTGGCCCTTCCTTCTTTTGCAATTCATGCCGTATTCTTATAAATAACGAAATTAATTATTATAGCATCAGGAAAACGGCCGCAGATGCGTCGCATAAAACTGTCGGTGGGGCCACCGGGCCCTACCGGATTATTAAGATAAGGCGGTAGAGGTCCGTATAAAAGGCGGCCCGGTTTGGGACGCGAGTTCAGTAATATTGGGTTGGCAACTAAGTGACTGCGCATTTCAAATAAGAAGGAAAATTCTTAACTTTTGTTCAAAAATATAACTTTATTCAATTAGATACTGTCCGTTTTTGTCGATGACCTTTTGCCATCGTTTTGGCAGTGTCAAAATTCCATGTTCGTAAAATTTCTGATCTTTGCTATCAAAAAACTGAATGAAATGTGTTCTGACATCATCAGCGTTATTTTAAAAATGTTACCATTTACAGGAGTTCTGCTTTTTGATTAGCAAATGGTAGTCTGCAAAAATCTAGTTTGGCGTTATATGGTGGATTTTCTGTTTGAACATAAAACATCCCGACCCAGTTCCAATATATATTTTGGCGAGTGATCAAAGACATATGTAGTTTTGGAGATATCATGGTGGAAAACATCTTACGATGTTGACAATACCGGACGCTTTTCTTGAATTGACATCGTTCAGTTTCTCTTTTTGTTGAACGCACACGTTTGAATTGATCATTTGGTTTTGTGGCATAAGTTCAAAGTACAAAATTCCTTTATAATTCCACCACACTGACAGCATCATTTTTTTTTGGTGAATCTCTGCTTTTGATGTCGTTTGTTGGTTCATCTTCATCACCCTTTTTACGATCTCTTCCGATTTACGCTTGTTATAAACTATCTTGTTTTCGTCGCCAGTAATTAGGCTATTCCAAAAATGGATCAGTATTCGTTGCGTTACAGCCGGTTTTTTAATCGCAGATGATATATATCTGTTGCGTCAAATGAATAGCAGTTAAATCTGGTGATGGATCCATAAATCGAGTTTTTGACATAACCAAGCATTTTTAATTTTTTTGCAATGCATGTATGCGATACATTGACTTCTCCGACCGGAATATCACGTGTTGTAATATGACGATCTGAATTGACAATGGCCTTGATATGGATCTCATCGACATCAACTATTTTTACGGCCAGATCGTCTGAGCATTTTTCAGTGAAAAAACATTTAGTTGATTTGGTGTTGTTGGCGGATATCCAATTTTGACTAAATGTATAATTTGAATGTGTGATATTATATCGTGTCATATGCGTTGCACATAACGCTTTACATTTTTTTTGTTCTTATGATTGTTGAGTTACTTGATCTTTTGCTGAGTTATTTCGTCTTCAATCGAAATCTTAGCTCCAGAACGTGTTTTATCAATTTTTGATTTTTTATTTTTACAAAATTGATCAAATGACTAAAGTGACAAAGATATGATGAAGAAATATTTTTGACAAATTAACTTTTTATGATAGTGCAGAAAATTTTAAAAATCGTTTATTTTTATGAAAAAAATATCGTTCTTTTTTGTTAAGTAATCATACAGTATATATTTAAGTGTGAAATAAAAAAAGTTCTGTTCATAAAAACCATAGTTTTCGATTTACAATTTTTCTGAATCACTTAGTTGCCAATCCAATAGATCAGAGTTTTAAGTTGTCGTTTAGTTTAAGATAGAGTGTCACTCAGTTTAAGTTGAGTTGAGATCAGTCAAGTTCAGAGTGTAGTTCAGTCCAGTATAAATACGTATTCTTGCCGTTTACCGAATCGAAGTCGAATTGCCATAGTTATACTTTTATTTTGTATTTATATGTATATATTAGTGCTTCTATTTATCTTTAAATAAATTATTCTACTCAATATAAATCCGCATCACGCTTCGACGACACCTAACATCTTTGTACTCCTACATTATTATTTTGTCATTACATGCACGGAATAGTAAAAATATTTTCGTGGCGTTCTGAGCGAAACTTGTGATTTCGGCGTGGCAGTAAACGTGTTAACACTTTATCGACCGCTATTGACTGAAGATGCCACCGACTAACGACCGTCTCTGTTTTGGACATCGCGCAGTGAATTGTGCATCTGCTTGCTTATTGTACTTTTTACTCTATATCACTCAAAAAATACGTCGTCGGGCAAATGATTGTGTTGTTGAGAATCTGATAAAGAATCTTGATATTCGAAGCTCTTTTATTTTTATATGATTTTGTTATATTTTGTCTGATATATTTAGAATTGTCCATTAAGACCATTTGATATTTATTTTATCTAATATAACCATTGACCACAGAAAAGCTTTTTTGTTTAACAAACGCCGATAGAAGAACAAATCGGCTACCGGCTTCTATTTGCAGACAACTTGCAAAAGCAATTACTTTGACGTTGCTGATAACCGATCAAGCATGCCGATTATATAACAAGATGTTGCGTAACAAAAAAATTAAACTATTTAATAAAATATCGATTTATCGATATGTGATAAAGTGTTAAATAACTTGAAGTCATTTGTGAACCTTGAAGTTGTTTCCGGTAGTTTCGTGTTTTTTCATTATAGTATTATCGCTTTCCTCTCGTCGTGCGCAATAATATGATTCACTACGCTCCGTATCAAATAATTGAATGTTTAGAAAAATGACGAGTTAAAGTTATAGATTGATATATCGCAGAGAGATGGATGTGGCGGCAGCACTGTGCAGAGAAAGATAAACAGAACGAGACAGAACGCGTATGTGCGCAAACCGTCGGACATCTGATAAGAGAATCTGGGCAAGCGTCCAAATCCGTTTTGATTCTCTTTGAAATCTGTTGCTAACCACGAGAGTCCAAGGGAAACATATTTTTTACATTCAGCTTGTGTAAAGATTTAAAAGCAAAGCTCCTCTGAACACTGAAACTTATAATAGCGAAGATACGGGCTTTGTCAACATTAACCTTTACTCATTTTACGAATGACCTGTATTTTACCTGCATTTTCAATTTACTGTGAAATATGCAGACCAACCTATTGTTATCCACAGAAATGGCGAAGGCAAAAGATTCAAACTACCAGAGATCGTAAAAATGTCGACTTCTTGCTTCTGCATTTTTCGTTTATATTTTTAGCACATTATCCCTGGCGTTTTTTTGTCGATACGAATTTATCATATATTACCTTATGCGCGAGTATACATTATAGCTAATTTTAAGGTAAACTGGCGCGGACTTTGGAAAATTATGTTTATGAAGCAGCTATCGTTTAAACTGCTATCGAAATGAGACTGATCTCCAATGCCATTCGAGAATTGATTCTGACAAAAATTTTAAGTATCATCGTCTTTCAGAAAGTGCAGTTTCATGCTACTGGTATACGATCATTTTTTATTTCGTGTTACTTGTATAACGTGATTTGATGATATTTTTATAGAAAAGCTTGCATTTTAAGAAGGAATTTTTCGGGTTTTACGTTTACTTTCATTTTAGAGTTACGATACATTTTCAAACAATAAATCATACAGATTGCTTGATATCAGTTGATTGCCACCAGATGTGGTCGTTATGTTTCTTCATCTGAAACAGACGCAAAAGTCGATGAGAATCGAAGAAAAACAGACAAACCCTACAATTTGCTGATCTGTTCTTTTCAATATAAAGTGGCGTCGTGTTTTAAAGATACTTACATATATTACTTGATATCCGCAATAGACGTTGTTGAATATTTCCGACGGTTAGGCGTGATCGATTACAAAGTTAGATTTTAGGGATTAAAGCCCTCTACATGAAACTTTCAATTCAATTCAATTGAGGAGCAAAAAAAAATCAACGAAACTCTAACGTCGACAAATTTAGTTCTAGGTTTTTAAATCATTTTTTCAAGAAGTACTATCACACTTGCCAAAAATGTTCACTGGCATTTATATTGTACTTTGTATGCATACTGCGTTCAACGTAGCAAAACGAACATTCTTATTATGAAAGCAGGCTGCAATCAAATGATAAGAAATCTAAGTAATTGAAAAGAAGCTAAATTGATTTTTGTTTCTCAAAATTCGCGTTTTAACGTGTAACACACTAATATACTGATTAATATTCGGGCATTCTTTCGAATAGAATAATGCTCTTGAAGTTGTATGTACAAGAATTCAATGTTTTCAGAAATTAGAAAAGTGCATTTACTGAATGATTTCCGAAGAGAGTCATAAAAAATTGCAACTTATAGGAATTTCGAAGAAAATAATGAAGGTGGTTTTTACACCTTTTTTTTTATTTGAGGCTGAAATACAATGTTGAAGTAACTTTAGATGAATTATGCATACGCTGAACATTTTGATGAAATCAGTGAACATTTCCATGAGTTAAAAATAATAAAAAAAAAAGACAGAACGACCTTTGCCTTCTTCGGATTTGGTTGTTTGGTCTCAGGCGTATGGTGGTGTAGTCAGGTTTCATCGACAATTGTGCCCATAATTATGAAAGTGGTCTAAGTCATATATTTCTTGTTTCGAGATATTTAATGAATTGCATTTGAATAAATTAAAAAATATTTTTACATTATGCGACATTTTAATTTATAATTTTATTAGTCTTAATTAATGGAAATTTACTATGAATATGAAATTTTGTGTGAATTTTATACGATAATATTATTTTTAAAGATTGAATTGACTTAGACCATTTTCAAAATTAACTGAATGTCCTATAAATGACTTAAAGCAATAAAGAACTTTGAGTTTTATTTGAAACAATAATTTGATTGAAATAATTCGTGAACATTTATTACATTTATTAATTATTTTTAAACAGTAATCCATTTTTATCATTATTTCGAGTATTTAAGATTCTTAAAATGTTCCTGAAAAACTGGAGGGATGTACGGTAGTAAACTCACAATATCTTTATGTTTTTCTTCCGATACTGGTCTAATGGTGGTGTATAATGGAAGTAATTTAATATTTCCGTATATTTTTGGTCTTCCTTGTTTAGGTGAAAGATCCAAAACGTGAAATTTAGAATCATCTAAAGATGTTTTATAGAACATTTTATAAGGTTCATTTTTCAAGAATCTCATCCATTGAATTTGTAGCCAAGAGACAGATTCACCCGCGGTATTTTTTTACTCTTCTTGTTATTGATTCTTCTAGTGATTTCGTTAATGAAGTTGTCGTTATTATTAAAATTTGATTGTCATTTATTTTATTATGTAGTTCAGAAACGCGTCAAAAAAGGTCACGTGCCATTTTCAAGTTGTTTATATAATTTATTAACATTTTTGACTTAGACCACTTTCATAATTAAAACTAAATGAATTCCATATAATGTTGAAATTACAACCACTATCTAATGGTTCATTTTTGACAATTTCGTAAAAATTACATTGAATAAATTTAGTTAAAAATAATGTGGTATGAAATAACTGATGAACTCATTTTTTTTTAATTTTGACTTAGACCACTTTCATAATTATGGGCACAATTATCACTCGCCGCAAACATTCCGCTGACTTTTTTTGATACAGGCGTTTTTGGTTGCAAATCAACAAGCGCGGCACCAAAAATCATGTGCACCCGTTCAGATAATATCCCACAAGCCTTAGCAATATCGTTAACAGGCAATCGACGATCTTCCGTTACAGTCCGATGCACTAAATCAACCACGTTTGTACTCGGTCACCCAATGTTTGACCGTTGTAAATGAAAGGGAAGCTTTACGGTATACAGAGTCTAACTCATCTTTTATTTCTTTGGTCTTTTTTCCTTTCAAACGAAGCAATTTTCTCACTGCGCGATACTCAATTTTCTCCATACTTGATAGACAATGTCAGCTGACAACTTTGGAAGAGTGCCGTAGACAAAGTAATGGTCAGAATGACTTGGAACTTTTACGGTTTACATATGTCAACGATATCTATTGAACGGCGAAAACTTTTTTTCCTACAATTAGTTTATGTCCATGTTCGGACGCGTATTAATTATTAGCGGCGGCACATTTTTTTATGAAAGGGTTCTGATCCGTCGCATAGAAACACTCAGACCGAACTTTTATATACAATGACGTGTGTCACCGACTGATGCAACTTTTGTAAACCAAAGCGCCCTTCTTATCGCGTAAAGTATACTATCGTCGGTGGTCCGGAAAAGAATAACTTCTCGCTGGGTCGGACGCACTCTCGATCATGCACTGCCCTTTGTCCGTTTCGTTTTCGGCGTATCGTTCTTCGGCGTAGTGCATTGCGTCACCCAGTCGTTCGATAGTTCGTTGTCATAAGAGATCGTTTTAGACGTTCGTCTTTTGACCAGTTACGGCTAAGATCTCGTGCGAGACACATCAGAGCATTGTTATAGTAGGCAACTTGTCTTCTTCTAGTACTTACTCACGCGATACTTTTGTTAAAGTGTAGAAATAGTTTTTGTTAATAAAAACTCATAAAACCCCTAATCAGGCTTCTGTTACTCTAAAGGCAGAGAAGTCGCCACGTGTAATTAGCGACCGAAATCTACGTAATCGCCTTTGCACGTGGGTAAGAACGCATAGTGCGTTCGGGTGCAAACTCGTTAGTAAAAAGACAGTAACGGGCGCGCACAGTCCAGAAGGCCGGAAACTTTTCAAATGGCCCTCGTAGTAAAGCCATTCGTCTTACACCTTTTTTCATTTGTGCAGGATATCAAATCAATTATTATATTGAGGTATCATAGGTGACGAGTTTGTCGAATTGTGTTGTTTGGTTGCGTAGTAGTCAGTTGATGACGAAACGTAAAGACGATAAGACGTAAGAACGAAACGATGTAAAGACGAAAAGACGAAACGACGAAACGGCGAAAGATTGGGAAATAAGACTACAGTGTCTTGATTGTGTTGTTATTGTTTATAAATATTATACTCTCTAGTTTCGCGTATCTAAACCCTACATTTGTATCTCGTCATACTGGCAATGCAGAAATATTCAAAGGAATTAGACATGTCATCAGACGAATCTCGGTATTCAATTACAACGCACGCTAACGCACTTTCCCAGAGAAGAACGCATGGTATGTCTTAATAAAGAAAAGAGTGACCCCAGTAATCCAATTAAGCGAAAACACGCGGATTCGCTTTCGCGAAAATCGCAAACCCCTCCAATCCCTACATCCCATTGTGTTGTTCTAAGCACTTAGTATTCCCACTGGTTCTTTCCACTCTTCCTTCTTTTCGCTTGCTGAACTATGTTCAGTTGCATTCTTCAACTTCCACTTACCTTGCCAAGTGGCACCGAACATTCACGTAAACCAAGACTTGCGAAAGTTTGTGCAAGGAGATATGCAAATAAAACGACAATAATCTGGTAGCTACCTGATTGCAATGCATATATGTGGTGTCAATGGTATTGCATAAGAAAACATCGCTCAAACTTTTTCATAGTATTACTAAATATACGTAAACAGTAGCTGTATTTGCAAATTTGTCTAAATACCTAGTCTTACACACTTTCCATTTTTTATTATTATTATTTTCCATGACCAATCCATGATCCCTAATATTTTCCATTTTTTATTAATAATTTCCATGACCTTCCTATTTTTCTTGACATTTACTACTTGAAATTACTATTTATTTTTCTTGACTTTGATAGTTTCCGACACAAAGAATCTGGTATTTTAAATGGAATTTGATATTATCATTTATTTAAAAAATTTCTTTACAGCTTCCACTTTTGTTGAAAATCAGATTTCATACATTTATAAAATTGTGAACAAATTTAAGCTGCCGTCGGAAGTAATTTTTAATGAGATATCTTGGATATTCTTTTAATTTAAATTACTTTTGCAGACGAATGTCATATTTTTAAACTTGGCATGGTTTGTTAAAAATCGAGTTGCAACCCACACTTCTATACCGTTAATACAATGCTGGTGTCCGTAAACTTCGAAAAAGGATGGCACCATAATGTATTCCACGTTCTTCATTTTCCTGAGACTATATTTTTCCACGCACCCTCCAACGCATGCCAAGCATAAAAATCAACGTAAAGCACTCATATCATATTCTGTATTTTTCATTTTTCTAAGAGTACATTTTTATACGTACCTTCCGAAGCATACTTAATATCAATATAAACGTAAAATAATTATAAACCAATTTCACATTTTTAATTCCTCCGAGGTTACACTTTCCTACACGTCGATCATAAATATCAATGTAAAATAATGCTACCCCATATTTCACCTTCTTAAATTTTCTTGACGCCACATTTTTCCGCGTGCATTCCAACCCATGCCAAACATAAGAATCAACGTGAGGTAATTATGCCTCATATTCCACACTCTTCATTTCCCCGAGTCTACATTTTTTCGCGTATATCCCAACGCACGTCAATCATAAATATCAATTTAAAATAATTCTACCCCATATTTCACCTTCTTAAATTTTCTTGACGCCACATTTTTCCGCGTGCATTCCAACCCATGCCAAACATAAGAATCAACGTGAGGTAATTATGCCCCATATTCCACACTCTTCATTTCCCCGAGTCTACATTTTTTCGCGTATATCCCAACGCACGTCGAACATAAATATCAATGTAAAATAATTGCGTTCCATATTTTACATTCTCCACTTTCTTGAGGCCACAATTTTCCACGTACGTTCCAACGCGCGCCGAACATAAAAATTAACGTAAAATAAGCACACGCCATATTCCGCATTCTTAATTTTCCAGCTACATTTCCGTATACGCCGAGCGCAAATCTAAATAAAGCGCGGAGCATACCGTTTCGACCATAATTTAACTTGCACGTCTCCTCCCAAATATCTCTCGCCCGCCGAAATCTCGTCGTTCGCCACGCTTCGAAATTCAACTTCGCCGGTCTTCCGTGCAAAAAAGGAAGGACCCGCATCGTTCTGCGCAATTAACTGCGCCGGCGTACGAAAACACGTAAGCCGGTTAATTAAAGGAGCAGCGGCGAGGACCGAAGAAGTGTGCGTGCCTTCATTAAAAGGAGTACCGAGGCGGCGTATTCTTACGACGAATCCTGAGAATGTCGGCTGCGCGAAACTAACAGGACAGTGCTTAACTGCGAGGCGAATGGAAGGTACCCCGATGAAATCAACCTTTCCTTTCAGTTCCGCAGTTTGCGCGAACTGGAAAACGGAAAATGGCGGGCGAAAGAGGCAAAGTGAATGCGACGGTAGCGGAGATGTGAAACGTGCAGATGCTTTCTCGAGTATCGACGTTTGTTTGCGGCGCAGCTTGCGAAAAAGGAAAAGAGGAACAAACCGATGACGTACCTTATGTCGGCCTATTGACGGTAACAGTCATATTTATATGTACGTGCGTTTCAGTATGGAGAGTATAAAATAAAGTGGTAATAGGTTAACACTTTGATTGCTGTGATGGTCAGAGGTGGCCGGCGCAAGAGTATAGTAGAAGAATAACTGTAAATAACACAGTCAATGATTGTGATTTCTGTGGTCAATCACTATTAATTGACAATATTAAATGTATCCTTGTGTTCTTAATAAATAAAATTTTGTTTCTGTTTCGCTGCAGGCTGAACATGTTCTTACAACATTTTTCTGTTCTAATATGCCAAAAAATAATAAATGCAACATTACACGTTTAAGTTATACGATTTCCATTCAATCACTATTCTTAAGCGGTCAATCGCTGTATACTTTATCTTATGCGCGTCACACACAATCTGCCTATAAAGTCTTTTGTGCGGTGAATTTATACTTTAACACTTTGACTGCTGTGATGGTCACTGCTGACCGGCGCAAAAGATTTTACTGAAGATCAAAAATATTCGCAGTGGGTAGCAATTATTATTTTATAAATGCGGTTATTGTTAGAATAGTGATGCGATCCTTTGGTCTCCAATACCTGTATGTACGTGCGTTTCGGTATGGAGAGTATAAAATAAACTGGTAATAGGTTAACACTTTGATTGCTGTGATGGTCAGAGGTGACTGGCGCAAGAGTATAGTAGAAGAATAACTGTAAATAACACGGTCAATGATTGTGATTTCTGTGGCCAATCACTATTAATTGACAATATTAAATGTATCCTTGTGTTCTTAATAAATAAAATTTTGTTTCTGTTTCGCTGCAGGCTGAACATGTTCTTACAACATTTTTCTGCTCTAATATGCCAAAAAATAATAAATGCAACATTACACGTTTAAGTTATACGCTTTTCATTCAATCACTATTCTTAAGCGGCCAATCACTGTATACTTTACCTTATGCGCGTCACACACAATCTGCCTATAAAGTCTTTTGTGCGGTGAATTTATACTTTAACACTTTGACTGCTGTGATGGTCACTGCTGACCGGCGCAAAAGATTTTACTGAAGACCCAAAATATTCGCAATGGGCAGCAATAATTATTTTATAAATGCAGGTATTGTTAGAATAGTGATGCGATCCTTTGGTCTCCAATACCTGTATGTACGTGCGTTTCGGTATGGAGAGTATAAAATAAAGTGGTAATAGGTTAACACTTTGATTGCTGTGATGGTCAGAGGTGACTGGCGCAAGAGTATAGTAGAAGAATAACTGTAAATAACACGGTCAATGATTGTGATTTCTGTGGCCAATCACTATTAATTGACAATATTAAATGTATCCTTGTGTTACTAATAAATACAATTTTGTTTTTGTTTCGTTGCAGGCTAAACACGTTCTTACAACATTTTTCTGCTCTAATATGCCTAAAAAATAATAAATGCAACATTACACGTTTAAGTTATACGCTTTTCATTCAATCACTATTCTTAAGCGGTCAATCACTGTATACTTTACCTTATGCGCGTCACACACAATCTGCCTATAAAGTCTTTTGTGCGGTGAATTTATACTTTAACACTTTGACTGCTGTGATGGTCACTGCTGACCGGCGCAAAAGAGTTTATTGAAGATCAAAAATATTCGCAGTGGGTAGCAATAATTATTTTATAAATGCGGTTATTGTTAGAATAGTGATGCGATCCTTTGGTCTCCAATACCTGTATGTACGTGCGTTTCGGCATGGAGAGTATAAAATAAACTGGTAATAGGTTAACACTTTGATTGCTGTGATGGTCAGAGGTGACTGGCGCAAGAGTATAGTAGAAGAATAACTGTAAATAACACAGTCAATGATTGTGATTTCTGTGGTCAATCACTATTAATTGACAATATTAAATGTATCCTTGTGTTCTTAATAAATAAAATTTTGTTTCTGTTTCGCTGCAGGCTAAACATGTTCTTACAACATTTTTCTGTTCTAATATGCCAAAAAATAATAAATGCAACATTACACATTTAAGTTATACGATTTCCATTCAATCACTATTCTTAAGCGGTCAATCGCTGTATACTTTACCTTATGCGCGTCACACACAATCTGCCTATAAAGTCTGCGGAAAACTTCTTGACAACTGAAATTGAAGAATTGTGATGTACGTGTGTGAAGAAAACAAGAGAACTATTTATTCTCACAGTAAGTGTCTAACAGTATTATTTCTAATGTATTATTTCTGCATCTAACGGGAAACTCCTTGACAACTGAAATTGAAAAATTGTCACATACATCCATGAACAAAAACAAGAGAACTATTTATTCCAACAGTAAATGTCTAATAGCCAGGTACGTGTTATAGGAAAACTGCTTAAGCTTATTAGATCATATTATAGAAAACCTTTATTATAAGAGTACCGCGCTATAGGAAGACTGACGCAACTTTTGCTCCGCGTTATCTGGAAATTGCATTATGGAAGGATGCAGTGTAACTCTATTTAACCCTTCCGTTACGATGAAATCTAATGCAGGTCGTGCGTGGCAGATGGTAGACTGCTATAACTATGATATCGGAATCATGTATCACGCGTTATTCTCTATGGAACACATAGGAATTGAGTAAACACAAAATTGTAATTGCGATAATGTCAACCGGAAGCCTTTAGGCATGCGCAGCATCGGTTTAATGACGCAAATTGAACGTCCAACGACGCTTGCAGCACTGATCAAGTGATATGAGTTGAGCGCCTAAAGGCGTTAGATTGACATTGACGTAATTGTTACTTTGTATTCCGCCAGATCTTTTTATCGTGGAAATCGATATCGTAGAATTAGGATAACGGGAACTAGAATGACCAATTATGAGACTGTTCATGTTTAACAATTATTATACGCAGGCGAGTAGAAACAGGAGTTTGATAATTCGGACTTTGCAATTACAGTACGTGTACGTCAAGGATCTTCAAAAATATTTTTGCGGAAACAAAAGTATAAATGACGAATGCATGTAGAAATTGTTGAATATAGATTCACCATCCGGTCGGTAGTACGTCTTGTAGTTTCTTCAAACGAAGTTTAATTATTAAACACAACGAAGTTTAAAATACAGTTAAAACGAGTAAAGTTTCAAGGAGTATATCGGTTTTAAAATAACTAATTGACAATGTTCTCTTCTTCACACATCCGTCTTGTTAGCCGTTTCTTTGCGATCTGATCAATCTTTTATTTTTAACTTTTCTGTTGTTTCCCCTTTCTCTGTCCTTTTGCAATCACACCGTCCGTAAAATAGGATATAATTATCCCCAACAGTACAACGATTTACGAACTCTTTTTAAGATGCACTACGCGTTCAGAGGGTTGCGATAGATTTCCATATTTTAGTATTGAATTTGGTGAAGTGTATTAGAAGAGGTTCAATTAAAAAAGAAAAAAGTTGACCAATACAGCAGCACTACTTTAGTAATTTCTGAAAGTTAAAAAAAATCCTGTCAGCCAAAGTAGTGTTTGGATAACTGAAGAATCAATTAACTCTGTATCGTAATGATCGCTATAAAATCTTAATGGAAATTCAGGAATACGGAAATATTTCCTTTAACGATGTTCGGCAAATTGGATTTTGCACCCGACTATCATAAGGTACTAATCAAAAAATGAACTTTCCTGAGTAGCACAGCAATGTGCTTGTAATAATTCCAGACATTTTAAACCGAAAACTTGCCACTACAAATAATCTCGAATGCTGAAACTCCCGTGCTATAACATCCTACCCGAAAATAAAGTTTTCCGCGTAATACGGCAATGCACTTCTGATAGTTTTTGGAAGCCAAAAAATTTACAGCCGAATGATACGCGAGAAACTGAAGTTCACCGATATCGTTCGAACCATTTTCGCGGAACCGGGACAAGCTTTAAAATGACCCACTTGGTCGAGACTCTGTGAAAGATCGATTAAGCGGTTACGTTGTGGGACGAATTGTAGAAAAATACATCACAAATGGACGTTCCCACGAACAATACGCAAATTCGTTCAGCATCAAACTCTCGCGGGATGTCTGCTTTTAATCAGTGACCCCCACGCGGATTTACCGGGACTCGACGATAAAGAACTGAGCATAGAGGTAATAGTAAATGAAAAGAAAAAGAGGAGGATCATTGGGGTTATACAAATTGGAAGCTCAGAGGAGGGACGCTTGAATAGTAGGCACTTACTTTTGACAAAAATTAGCGCAGAGGACCAGCGGTCTTTGTAATGGAACTGCTTTGGTTTTTCAATCTTTCACAATTTAAAATATTGAAAGATTATTGAAACCTTTGTTACTGTTAAACTGTGTTTATTACTATGTTCTTTGAAAACTCCTCATGTTGCGGGACCCTGGGGTCATCTTCACGAATCTACAAATAAAGGATGTCTTAAAATGATCTGACGTTTTAAATTACGCGCCACTTTTTAATGCAATAAATAATACAATTTTTTAATCAATTAAATAAAAAACTAATAAAATAAATATTAATAAATAAAAGTAAATTAATAAATAAAAGCAAAACTATCATGTAGTTTGCAGATGTGTGATTAAACTAAACAAATGTACAAATGCAGTACGGCAATGAAAGAAAAGTTTCCGGGGCTGTATATTGTTATTATAAGTGTACCTAACAATAGTCCTCATTCGAATCTATTTTCTATGCGCGATCGTATCCTGTCTCTCTTCAGAAAGACTTCTTTCAAAACTGTAGGTGATGGACGAAATCAAAATGATTAAAACGAAGAGACTTTTATTTAGCAATAGATATAAGAACGTGTATTATATTGGGTTGGAGGGAAAGTTTTGTCGTATTTTAAAGAAAATATTTGAATTAATTTATAAAAATATGTGTTTAATATTAATGATAATACATTTAATATGTTGTATGATGAATGCCAAACTCTTTTGCAATTTCTCGACTTGTTAAATGTGGATTATTTTCCAACATGGATCGTAAAACATCATTATCGATCTTGGATGGTCGTCCAGATCGATCACTTTCTTGGAGGCTCAGATCCCCGGAACGAAATTTGCTAAACCATCTTTGACAAGTACGAACATTTACAATATCTTTTCCAAATACCGCACATAAATTTTTACATGCAACCGATGCGTTGCTTCCTTTTTGAAATTCATACAAAATGCAGTGTCGTAAATGCACTTTATCTACTGATATGTTTTTCACTTTAAATATCACAAGTAAATGATGAACGGTAAAAAAGGACTCCTTTTATATTGTACAGCAGCTATAAAAAACAAAAAAAAATCCGAATGACTCATTAGCCAGATGTTTTTTTTTCATTTACAAGAAAAATTACCTGCCTATTAAAAACACGACAGAACTTTCCCTCCAACCCAATAAATCTCGGTGAAAGTGGTTAGGCGTAAACGTAACATCGACTTTGTCTTTCGGAAAACGAAACTGAACTGGCTCAAGACGGGCATATTTTCGTGTCCTAATGTCCAAGACTCGACCTTGGGCCTTGCGACTTCGCAGAAAACAACTAGCCAACCGAAAACAATCTTTTTGACGGTCCGTCTACAGTTCTTTGACGGTTCGTCTACAAAACGAATATACAAGTTAGTCACATTTTAACCGTTTTAGTGGCACGAGTCATTTAAAAAACCGTATCAGGTAGCGACAGGTGACACGATAGCGTTTGTTTAAAAAATGCATGGCAGTGCAGTGGCGCTCCCTTGCTTCTATGTCGAAAAATTCTATAATCAAATTGGAGCGCACCGCCAATTGAGTATCGGTACCAAATGCCGTAGAAATGTTTGACACGGTACGTGAACAGTGCGGCTGCTCTCTATGGCAGGAAAACGGTTAAATATTATACATCACTTTAACAAGACGAAACAGTTATATACTCCTGAAGGGTTCCGAAGCACATCGAGTTTTCACGAAGTACAGTAATGAACATACTTCAACGAGAATAAGGGCTTCGATAATCCGTTAATCTTTTTTAATGTAACGAGAGTAAATTCGGGGCTGTCAGACTTTTCATATTTGTGTGAAACGTGGAAATGAATAGTGTGATGTGGGATTATTTTAATTGATTGAGCGAACGGGTGTCTACGGCAAGTTCGAGTAAACGTCAATAGCTGCATCTATCATTGTTGATGCCGGTCGCAACTCTTTCTGCACTGCGATTAGTCGGAATGAATAATTGTTTTGATAGGTACTGCGTTTGTCTAATAGTAATACATTAGACCAGTAAGTTAATTTGCAAGCTGTTAAATTTGTAACTGATGCGTGACACAAATTGATGCACATACATTGGACGTTTTTCCAACAATTTTTCTTTTGAGCCATTTTTGAACTTTTAATATTTATTTATTCCTATTCTGAATTTTAATCGGACCTGAACTAAGTAGGAGAAAGATTACAAGTAAATTGTTATTTAATTGCATATTTCTTTAGATTTAATGCGTATCTGTATCAGCTGAATTTAATGTCGTTTTTACTGTTTTCTTGTTTGTTTGATTTAAAACATATTTCATGTGCATGTTTCTCAATTACGTGCGTTTCCTTCTCAGGAGCTAAAGTATGTGTTTTATGTTCGGTGCTCTTCCATTTGAAGCATAGTTGACATTTTTTTATGTACAAGCAAATATTATTCGTTGCACTTATATGAGATCCGCTTATTAAAAATAGCAAAGAACCATATATTCAATCTACTACTGTGAAATAACACTCATTATGTTCAACTAATTGAAACAAGCCAAACTGAATACTTAAAAATAATGTTAAAAATAGAGGAATAATTCTTACATTGTTATTTTTCAATAACAAAGAATAGTGAGATAAGGTTTTTCGTATAACAGAAATAACTAAAATTGAGGAATTAACTTGCGGCGGCCAATATTTATTTAATTCTGCCGGAAGCCATAATATTACACGAAGATAAAATAAAAAAAAAACAAACGCGTTAAAGAATTATTTAAAAATACAGGGAATATTTCAAAATTATTCCGCTTTGGCGAAAGTGAGAATCTGAAAAAAAGCATTATTTCAAGAAGTAATATACAAAACCATAAGTACCCTAGAAGTATTACGCTTTCATCTATGTATGCTAATTAGATGTGGCCCATACAATTTTGCCCTCTACAGTAAAATACACTTTCGGTTTTATTATGTGCATTTGCATTATTTGTTTTCCAGAAAGGATGTTTCTAATACAAAAGTCTTTACGCTACAGTATGCAATGTATTTTACACACTTTTGCGCGCTCCCATTAATTCGAATAAGTTTTGCCAATAATTTGTTATTATAAATAGCACCGCTATGTTCACACATTTCATATTGGCCCTTCGATATTGCGGCATTTCGCTTTTCCGGGTGCATGCATGTGTTAAACATTGATAATTACGTACGTATCATCATTTACTTGTTTCTACATTTATTTAACTTCCTTAAACGAATATAGATAATGGTCTGGAAAGGATCATATTAAAAAACAGTCTATACATTTATTTGTGAATCAGTATCTATTTCGTATGCTATGTCGTTCAAATTGGATCGTATACAAACTTGTCTTAATCTGTACCTTTTTACTCATACAGCACGCGTAAATGTACTAATGACCATACTGCTGACACTTTATTAGTTTGTTCAATGGTCTGGAAAGGATCATGTTAAAAAACAGTCTATAAATTTTTTTGTAAATCAGTATCTATTCCGTATGCTATGTACTTCAAATTGGAACTTGTACAAATTTGTTTTATTCTGTGCCTTTTTCCTCATATAGCACGCGTAAATGTACTAATGACCATACTGCTGACACTTTATTAGTTTGTTCAATGGTCTGGAAAGGATCATGTTAAAAAACAGTCTATACATTTATTTATAAATCAGTATCTATTCCGTATGCTATGTACTTCAAATTGGAACTTATACAAATTTGTTTTATTCTGTGCCTTTTTCCTCATATAGCACGCGTAAATGTACTAATGACCATACTGCTGACACTTTATTAGTCTGTTCAATGGTCTGGAAAGGATCATATTAAAAGACAGTCTATAAATTTATTCATAAATCAGTTTCTATTTCATATGCTATGTACTTCAAATTGGAACTTGTACAAATTTGTTTTATTCTGTGCCTTTTTCCTCATATAGCACGCGTAAATGTACTAATGACCATACTGCTGACACTTTATTAGTTTGTTCAATGGTCTGGAAAGGATCATGTTAAAAAACAGTCTATACATTTATTTATAAATCAGTATCTATTCCGTATGCTATGTACTTCAAATTGGAACTTATACAAATTTGTTTTATTCTGCGCCTTTTTCCTCATATAGCACGCGTAAATGTACTAATGACCATACTGCTGACACTTTATTAGTTTGTTCAATGGTCTGGAAAGGATCATGTTAAAAAACAGTCTATAAATTTATTTATAAATCAGTATCTATTCCGTATGCTATGTACTTCAAATTGGAACTTGTACAAATTTGTTTTATTCTGTGCCTTTTTCCTCATATAGCACGCGTAAATGTACTAATGACCATACTGCTGACACTTTATTCGTTTCTTCAATGGTCTGGAAAGTATCATATTAAAAGACAGTCTATAAATTTATTCATAAATCAGTTTCTATTTCGTATGCTATGTACTTCAAAATGGACCGCATACAAATCTGCCTTTTTCTGTGTCTTTTTACTCGTATACCACGCGTAAACGTACTAATAATCATACTGCTGACACTTTATTAGTTTGTTCAATGGTCTGGAAAGGATCATGTTAAAAAACAGTCTATAAATTTATTTATAAATCAGTATCTATTCCGTATGCTATGTACTTCAAATTGGAACTTGTACAAATTTGTTTCATTCTGTGCCTTTTTCCTCATATAGCACGCGTAAATGTACAAATAATCATACTGCTGACACTTCATTAGTTTCTTCAACACACTCAGAAGGCTCTGATGTAGAAGTCTGAAGACGTAACAGTGATAATAATTCTAGTAGAAAATACTCAATAGCTATTCCATTGCAATATTCGAAGGATTCTGACGATTTTAGCGACTATCCCATGTCGACTCCCGTTGATCCACGTTGAGCATATATGCCAATTATTCAGTTGAAATATTCTACGATAACATTTATTGAGAAAGTGATAACAATACAAAACCAACACATCAACTCAAAATACTCTTTCCCCATTCACTCTCAATTCGCTTTTTACACGGTTCGCTCACGGTTCACTTTTTACTCCAACGTGTTCCGCTTCCCTATATAATCTATTCTCTCCCGATTCGCTTTTCACATTCTTCTCCCGAAACTCGTATCCTAGCAAAAACACAACAGCTGCACTCGCCCCCGGTCACCTACGATACTGCAATACAATAATTGAGGCTCATCTGTAATCTTTTGCTGGTAATAGCCATACATCCATAGAAACTGAGAATCACATGCTGCAACATATGTTAGAAAAATATATAAAGTTATTAAGCAGTGTGTGTTGCAACAATCAAGCGATGACGGATATAGTCGTCAAACACAGAGTAAGTGTCGCTGTTGAAATATTGGATCAAAAAGACAGCTTTATTTTATGAAATTAACAATTTTATTTCTAATATTTAGACAGTTGCTAAACATGAACATATATTATATACATATGTTAATAAACGAAAACCGTAGAAAAAATAATTAAATATCTATAAAAGTTAAACTTAAAATACATATGTTAATAAACGAAAACCGTAGAAAAAATAATTAAATATTTATAAAAGTTAAAAATTTAAACTGTTGCTGTCGTGCGATTTTCTCGAAAACAAAGAATGACGTATAGTGCCTTTTTGATACCGCGATTCTTTTCTGATCTTTTTATTATAACATAATGCACACCTTTGCGAAGGATTGTTTATCTTTGAACTGCTCGGTATATAATCTGGGAAATGTTTTCCGATCAAGCGCGAAACATTAAATATCGTTGACCGAGATTGTAGTAATTTTTGCGATTCAAATGGGATACGATGCAGTTGTGTCCTCAATGAACTCTAATAAAAAGTTTACGCGTGTTCATTTTCCAACATTCTTTTTATACATTAGAAACGAATTTAAGCATATAATATCTAAAAAGTGTCGAAATATTTTTTGTAATATTCCTTTAGTCTTTTTCTTGCTGTTGAGTATGCAATAATTATGTTATCACTCATATCTACTCCACGCATTTCATTATTATGATCGACAACTACTTTAGGTATTTTTTCTATCACATTTCTTTACTCTATCTCTACGATATTGTCGTTATATCGATATCGTTGACAGAGATTGTGGTAATTTTTGCAATTCAAATGGGGTACGATGCAGTTGTGTCCTCAATGAACTCTAATAAAAAGTTTACGCGTGTTCATTTTTCAACATTCTTTTTATACATTAGAAACGAATTTAAGCATATAATATCTAAAAAGTGTCGAAATATTTTTTGTAATATTCCTTTAGTCTTTTTCTTGCTGTTGAGTATGCAATAATTATGTTATCACTCATATCTACTCCACGCATTTCATTATTATAATCGACAACTACTTCTGGTATTTTTTAATTACATTTCTTTTCTCTATCTCTATGATATTGTCGTTATATCGATATCGTTGACTGTAATTTTTATTCAAATGTACGACAGTTGTGTCCTCAATGAACTCTAATAAAAAGTTAGGTTCATTTTTCAACATTCTTTTTATGAATCTGAAAGAATTTAAGATATAAATCTAAAAATGTCGAAATAGGTGTAATATTCCTTTAGTCTTTTTCTTGCTGTCGAAGTGTGATGCGGAATTATATTGAGTAGAATAATTTATTTAAAGATAAATAGAAGCACTAATATATACATATAAATACATTAAAATGAAAGTATAAACTATGGCAATCCGACTTCTATTCGGTAATTTTATTCAAGAAAACGTATCTATACTGGACTGAACTATCTCTGAACTTATATCGATATCGTTGACAGACTCAACTTAAACTGAACGACAACTTAAAAAACGCGTGTTCATTTTCTGATCTATTACTGAACTGAAGCATATAATATCTAAAAAGTGTGAAATATATATTCCTTTAGTCTCTTGCGTTGCGAATCGGTCCACGCATTTCATTATTTTATACGGACCTCTACCGCCTTATCTTAATCCGGTAGGGCCCGATGGCCCAACGACAGTTTTACGCGACGCATCCACGGCCGTTTTTCTGACGCTACAAATCCATCTCAAATTATTTATAATTTTAATTTCTTTGTTTCATTTCGTCTTGACCTCTAAACATTTTAAAAATATTAAAATTTACAAATTTAATTTATTTTTCGTTAAAATTACAATCTAAATATTAAATTGTAACAAAATTTTATGCATGAGGGATATAATCGTCAGGACACAAAATTCTGCCACAACTCCGTGACGCATATAGGCGTCAAACACACTTAACACTTTATCGACCGCTATTGACTGAAGACGCCACTCACTAACGACCGACTCTGTTTTGGATATCGCGCAGGAATTGTGTATGTGCCTATTTGTAAAGCTTTATAACTGAAAAATACTGAATGTGTTGTTGAGAATCCTTTGGTTTCAGAGTAGTGTAATTTTATTGTCATTTAGAATTGTCATAATATCATTTGATATTTATTTTATCTAATGTAACCGTTGACCACTGAAAAGCCGATTAATCGGCTAGCGGTAAATAACAGTTGGAACCGAAAAGCCGATTAATAGGCTAGCGGTCGATAAAGTGTTAACTGGTTAATATTTTCCACTGTCCCTTCCTCGTAAATAAGCAATAAGTGCCGACACTCAGGCTTACACTAACTGATATTTAGATGGCCGGCAATGTGTGAAGACTTTAGTGTCAGTTTACTCGCACGGTAAACTGCACGGCAAAAATGGCGTCCCAAGTGCGCTTCTCAAATGAACTGCCCATGTCGCGTACACACGGATCTTTGTGTATCAAACCGTTGAAACGAGAGTAGGGACGAGTAAATCGCAGTAATGTGAGTTCAGACGTCTGTGCGACCGAGACCCGCGGGACTGTGTACTAAACAAGCGAGACTTCGTAGACAGAAGATATTCATGGGTGGGATAATTCTTGTTAACACTAAACGTACCGGTACTTTACACCTACCTATTCTTACCATGGGGGGTCATTTGACCCCTTATAAAATAAATGTTAATTTTTAGAAAGAAATTCCTAATTTATTAAAGCTAGAAATTGAATAATGAGATGATATAACAATTTACAGAAAGTCAAATGAGCGAAAGAAATAAAAATGACAGTACGATTTTAAAGTAAATTTAACCTTGGTTGGTACGTTTAGTGTTAAAATTGCGGCTTGATAATCGACAATGTCTAAAGGTACCAAAATACATTCAGAAAATTATGCAGAAGCATTGTAACTGTTATTATTTAATTTTTGTTATCGTACCACTTCTGTTTACGAGTCGATGTAATGACTTCTTCAAAGCCACTTCTTTTTAATACCTAAGAGTAACGAACTGCAAAGGATTATATACAAACACGAACTTCCTTTTCCACATTGCCCGCACTGTATGTCCCTGCACTAAAAACGTATTCAAACATGGCAATATACAGCAACTTTTATGCGCCTGTGTTATTACCTGTTTGAAAACATTCAGGAAAGAATAAGTTAATACTCCTCGCTACAAGCAAATTGGACGCAAGTAAAAAAACTTGCCGGATAACGGGGAATGCGTTCATAATCGATGCGTTGCTCTCGATAGCGGAGATAATCGATTGCCGCTTCGGCAATTTATTGTCGCTCAACCTTTTTGTCTCAGCGATACCGTTACGCCGGGCCGCTTGAATTCCAAAACCCTTAATGAGACAAGTTTCGCAATAAGGGCGCTTTCATGCCACACCACAGTAGTGACGCCCTCGACTGTTACCACGAAGTTCAACCTCCCAGCATTATTACAAGCTACAGCGCGAAACTTTCGCACAAAACAGACCGACATAAACGTTTACGAGGTTTTCTAGCGTTTAAGATTAACGATTAACGAGTTTTGCCAGATACGGAACGATGATAGACGAGTGAATGACAGATTTTTTACAAAACAAGAAGTAAAATGATGTTAATCTCAATCCTACAACTTTCGTTCGATGTGACTATTTGAATGAATACGAAAGTTTTGGGAAAGGTAAAAGGAATGAATGAAATATGTGATTGACATACGTCGCTATTCGATCTTTATTTTTATAAGAACAATATTGTATGTGTGTATGTGTAATATTCTGGTATTATTAATCGTCTGAGTCTCGTGCAGCCCAGTCGCACTGTTCAGGTTTCATGTCGAAAAGTTTCACTGGTTTTATCGCGATGCGTTATTGGCGATACGCGCACAATTTTACTGAGAATTATTATTCGCATAGTTACTGTTTTGGTGTGAACCATGTGAGGAAAACTGTTACGCGCACCGTTCAAATGAGAATCGCGATCTGTGTCGTCGATTCTACGAGGGTTGTAAGTCCTCGACGCGTTGTGCCACCTGAATTATGCGCGTTTTCTCACGACCGTTTAGGGAGATGAGAATGATTTTGTTGTACGTAATGAGGTAACAAAGAACGTATATTTTCTTTAAAAATATATAACAAACGGTTTTGAATACTAAATTAGTTTGTCGTGTTACAGTAGTGTAGCATCAGAAAAACGGCCGTAGATGTGTCGCATAAATGTAGGAAGTGTGTGTGTGTGTGTATGAGTGGCTGCGACCGCTTGTTGCGAGTGAAGGTATAATGATAGCGTGGTTTTGTTTGAAGAATGCGTGACGTATGTCTCATTATTGCGCGTGTCGACTGTAACGCATTTAGAGTGAGAGAGAGAGAATGTAGGTAAGAATGAGAGGATGCGTGTTTTTACGAATGATTGGATGCCGAACCCTTGGGGAAGGACGGGGGTGCATAGCAACGGCCCGGCGAGGAGATAGAGTTTTCGTTAGAGATAGTACAGTAATAGGTCAGAGAGTTTTAAGTTGTCGTTCAGTCAAGTTCAGAGAGTAGTTCAGTCCAGTATAGATACGTTTTCTTGCCGTTTACCGAATAGTAGTCGGATTGCCATAGTTCTATTTTTATTTTGTATTTATATGTATAATTAGTGTCTTTTATTTATCTTTCAATAAATTATTCTACTCAATATAATTCCGCATCACACTTCGAAATCACCTAACATCAAATATCCCCACAGTAGTGTTCGCGTGTTGAATGTTAAAGTGTAAGTATTGTGTAACGTTGTAACGGACTGCTTAGTGACGCGTGTTGTCGGTGCGAGAGTTTGAATCAGAGTGCCCTTCTCGTCGTTTTGGAAGAATCATGAAGGAAAGAGCTCGTGCAAGTTTTTAGGAAAGGAAAGGGATTTGCCAATCAGGGAGGTTTTTTCTGGTGATGTTGTTAACCTATGATTGGATGCAAGTTTGCTCCACCCATAGCGGAAAATACAGTGTTTCCCCTTTTTCGCTGATGAGTGGGGCGACATGTGGCTGCAGCATGTCTTAGTAAAAGAGAAAGCGGGTATTGGTACTTGACTGAAGATTGAAGACTAAGCGCAGCGCTGAAGTAATAAAGATATTAGGAACGTACTTGAAATGGTCACGGAGGATTAGGGAACGGAGTCATGGAACTATAATGAATGCCTTGAAGGCTATTTTTGAGGAGTCTCGAGAGTGCAGGTATAAAGGCTTTGTTTTGGGGATGGAACAGGACTCCAGGCGAAACGACTTGTTTTGAGAAGTAAAACTGTGGTGTGTAACAAAACATTTTGTCTTTAATTTCCATTACTTTAAATTATACTTATTTGATAAACACAACCGCTGTTGCCCCGTTTGACGTTTTCCAACATAAATTGAAGCAACTGCTATCGCGCTGCTTGGTATTTCTCAACAAGATTTTCTGAATAAACTCTGGGACCCAAACGGTTAGAAGGTAGAGTGCAAAACTTTTACATGAAGCAAGCTAATATAGATATTCGCGCGGTTGGCGTGTGTTCGAAGATTAACGATAAACAACTTTTGCCATGTATGCAAGATACTGTAACATACGTATATTACTGTTAGAAAAAAGCTGAGACATATGAGGCGTATGTGCACATCACAAGAGTTTCGTCTTTTGTTTATCTTTTGTTTACAGTCAGTCGTTTGTCAGTTGTTTGTTGTCAGTCGATGAGTTTCCGTTGCGTATGACAGTTGCATTATTAGTTCCTTCAGATCTCTTAAGATTTTTATATAGTGCCCTTACTATTTTATGTTTTGTTGCAGCTTAGTATTCTACTAGCATTTCTTTTTTTTTGTGTATGTGTGTGGGTTATTAAATTTAAATATATATACAAAAAATATTTATATTTACATTTGTGTATGTGTGTATATATCTATATTTTTATAATTTAAATCTGTATACACATACACAAAAGACGTAAAGGCGGAAGGACGAAAAGACGAAAGTTTAAGAATGAAGACTAAAGTGTGTTGATTGTATTACTATTATTTATAAATATTATTCTGATAGTCCAGATTCTAGTTTCACGTATCTAAATCCTACGTATATATATTCGTTAAAAATCAAAACAATATTCATCCCGACACAAACCACTAAACCCCCTCCCCCTTTTTCTCCCTCTTATATACAAAATACCGATAAGTATCTGAACGAATGATAGTGTCTTGAGAAGAATAGAGATAATTAAAGAAACAACAGTGCCTCCCGTATCTTTATCTTTTAAACAGGGTTGTAACCGTTTATACGTAACACCGTGACATTATTAGAAGGTACAGCGCGTAATATCACACGTAACAAACCGACGCAGACGTTTACGAGCTTTTCTGGCGTTTAAAATAAATGAGTTCTGCCTCGTGCAAAATAAGGACAAGTAACTGGGCGAATTATAACACTGCGAGAAAAGGGGACAAATTAAAAGAAACCGTGATACTCTTGCTTGTCAGTCCTACGGCTTCTGTCAGATACAGAATAATTACAAACATTTGGTTGAACTTTAACATTTTCGGAAAACCATAAATACTTGAAAAAGTAACAGTATCTATTCAACTCTTGCCTTTTAAAGATTAGTGGTGCATTCATTTCTGTACAATCACTAAAAATTCTTCTTTCTCTCAATTATACTCGTACAATACCAGATTAGCTCTGATACCGACCCTTAATAATTTGGATGCCATGTCTTCCACAAATGGGAGACGTCCGACTTTTTCAACAGCTCCGTTTTCGAAAAATGATTGACGATCTAAATTATTTATAAAGGAACGATCTTTATATTTGTTTAGATATGTGTTGAACACAGTAATGATATATATCGATCACAACTGCTAGTTCTATCAAATGTACCGAAAATAAATGTAAATGTTCCCAATTTTCGGTGCATAAGAACCAGTTGATCAATAAGATTAATGCCATCGTTTCTTATATTATAATTTAATATAGCCAATGACTCCAATGTCTGAGAATCTAGAAGGCTTGTATTATAGACAAAGTATATAAGGCACAATCCAAGCAAGAGTTGATAAACTTGTTGGAATTTGGGTCCCGCAAGAAACAAAAGCAAAATAGTCTTGGCAGTCAAAGTGATAATGAGCGGATGTCACCTTTCATGTGACGTTATGTTATTTACGGTAGCGGCATTTGTCACCTCTTACGTAACACAGCAATTTTTCCAAATCAAATACGTGACACATGAGAGGTGATTTTTTCTGTTAACCAATTAACATATTGTTGACCGGCAATTTTACGCGAAAGTTATCTCGAGTCACTGGTTATTATTTTGTAATCGAACGAGGAAGTGAAACAATCTAAATAAACTTCAATAAAGTTTATATACGTAGTTAATTGAAATTAAACTTTGGACGCATATTTTATATAACCCTTAATACTTTTTAAGAGCTAGCTATTCTATCCTCCGATATACAATAATTTTCCGAATCACTACAATTTATTTAAAATTCATTGAAAAATGCTTCATCGTAACATTCCGTCGTTATTGAGACTTTGTAATACTAGAAATGTAATAAAAACCTCAATACCAAGAAAAGTGTATTTTTTTATAATGAAACTTTTGCAATATTCTGCATCGGTTTCAAAAATTAAAATAACTAACGCAAGTGCAAACACGACTTAACACGTGATCGGTCAACAATATGTTAACCACTATGTGATAATCAAGTGATGACGGATATAATCATGAACCACAGAGTAAGTGTCGCTGTTGAAATATTGGGTCAAAAAAACGACTTCATTTTATAAAATTAACCATTTTATTTGTAACGTTTACACAGTTGCTTAACATCAACATATATTATGTATATAATAAACGGAAAACTTAGAAAAAATAATTAAATATCTATAAAAGCAACTCTAATTGAACGAAATTATAACCAGTAAAAAGAACGAGAAGTGAGATAATGCGTATATGAGCACTTTCCAGAAATCACCGCAGATGGAGAACCCAATACACTTTTTCTTGGGTTTGATACACTAAGATGAAATTCGGAATAATCAAAGATTCAGTTTTACTGTACTGCTTACGAGTTAACTCTCAGGAGCTTATGAATCCACTTCAAATTATTTATAATTTTTATTTAATTCTTTTATTTCGTTTTGACCTCTAAACATTTTAAATATATTAAAATTTACGAATATAGTTTATTTTTCGCCAAAATTACAATTTAAATATCAAATTGTAACAAAATTTTACGCATGACGGATATAATTAAACACGTTTAACTGGTTAAAATATATTCGAGAACTAGCTGTATCACGAGTTAAACATTTTCGTGAAGACTAAATTTCAAGGTATGAAACGGTACCGATTTCAAATAACGAAGGTAGATTAACTGGAAAATTATAAATCCTGGAATCTGCCTCACGAATGACTCGGAAGTTACCTGGGGGAAGAAAGATAAGAGTATAATTTTGTGAAACGTCTAATACGAGACCATGCACCGATGTTGAAAGATGTTTTATAAAATATCAAACATATAAAGTAAACAATAAAAGCTTAAATATTTCAATTGTGAAGAGAAATGTTAAAGTATATGTTTTTGTACATAGAATGTCTTTTCAGTTGAAGTGATATCAGTGAAGAACTTTTCATATAAATACCAAGTAAAGCAACTGCTTAATAGCAAATTAGGTTCAAAGCGCTGATAAGGTTTAATTGTGGCGATACTTGTCCAAAATTCACACAATAAACAGTGTAGTCGTTTTTATTTAACGATAAAACACGATTGTCCATGTGTACATTGTTGATGCATTCTTATCAAGTAGCATGCCATCAAGAAATAGATTTATAGTCCATGATTGATATCATGTCATCACAGACTATCAACCATATGCATTTCAATATTATTGACTATATTTGTCTCAACGACCAATAGAATAGTAATGTTAGATTTTTGTGTAACGGCATGCATGCGATTTCTTTGCGACTCGACTCGATTTACGTATAGCTGAACACGAAATAAGGCAAACAAATTGTGCGTATGAGTATATGACGTACAAACAGTTGCATGTCTTATCGATTTAAACTGACGTTACGCGAGAAAGGGTATTAAAATTAGTATTAATTAGCAGAAAATACTGTAAATCGTATACTTTACATGTGCACATTTTTGCAGAGTAATGAAAGCAGTATAATAAACACTTTGCGGCTCGTTCGTATCAACGGCATATACCTATAATTCGCGAAATGATAAAGTGTACTTTCGCAAATCAAGAACTGTGCATTCTAATAATTCGCCGAAGCAATAAGCATCGGTGTTAGCAACAGAAAAATACTGTAAAACGTATACTCTGCGTGTACGCACTTTTGAAGAGCAGTTAACGTAGTACAATAATAAGTTTGCGGCTCGTTTCTGTCAGTAGAATGTGTTCGTATTCCACGAAACGCTAAATCATACTATCGCGTACCGCGACCATTACATTATAACAGTCCGTCAAAAACAATAAGTACGCAATGACATGAAACATTACCTCGTAATGTCGTGAACGAAGACACCGTCGGCATAAAATACGCATGACCTTGACGATGAAACTTCATCCTATCTTCCTCCTGAAAATAAATCTCTAATGTTTTATATTTCCAGGGTGATTGGTGATACGATAATTGTTTCTATCAAAGTACTAATAACCCGTTTCACCTTTGATATCTAATCATTTTCCCAGGCGTATACTCGGCGATATACATACATCTATACATCTTTGTAAACTTACGTTCTCTGCTCATTTCGTTAACACACCGACATCACTCAACAGTCTGACTTCATGTATATATGTACACTGAGACACACACATGTATATGACACCTCCCACATACGTAACTACCACATACCACTTCGTTCGTCCAGTATCAGTCATACAGTCAGTTCTCTCGCAGGACGTCGCTCGCAACGACAAAAATGAAAATACGAAAGTACGAGAGTGCGGAAAAACGGAAATACGCGAGTAAAATCCTTCGTTCGCGCGCAAGCCTTTCTCAGCGAATCGTTCTGCTCACATAACCTGAAACCGTCTCGCGCGCGCGCGCTTTCATTTGTTAACGCAGTTACTCCCATCCCGCCCCAGAAACAATCTCCGCGTCCACTTAAGATCAGTTCGTTTTGTAACGGCGCGCGACGCATAAATGAAGGACTCAGCGACCTCTTTAGAGGACGAAGGTTTGTGTTAAATCGATTTTCAATGTTATTGTCCTCTTGTGTGCCCTCGTCGTGGTCCAAAATTGGGCCGACACACGCTGTTGGACCGCCGGGTGTTTAAGAAGCCTTCGGCGACGATAAATGCAAGGCGACTTCACGGCGTCGTGGTTACCTTCACCAGCCCAGAGTCCCACTTGGTAAGCCTCAGTATCCAAAGCTTTAACGTCCGAGAGAAAAGGCAAGAGAAACAACTAGATAAGAGCAGCGGAGAGCTTGCTGCCGCACTCGGGCTCTTCTGCCTCGCCTGATTGGCCCGCCGTCTTTCACCTGACACGCACCTGTATATATACATATGTATATTTCGAAACTCGTTAACTATCTCACGCGAAGTTTAGCTTGTTCTTAGCCGTGGAGCGAACTCACCAGCGCACTGACTTTCTCTACGCAATCTTTCACGTCCGCCAACTCAGACCTGCGTTTTCTGGTTTCTGTTCACCTCGATGTCTTTGGTTCACAATCCTTTGTCGGTACCTATCAGCGTTGCCAGCCGAATTCAATCAAGCCCTCTGACCTCACGTTACCCCTACTGTCAGCTACGATATTTCTGTCACGTAACATGAATACGCGTTCTGCACCATCTTGCGGCCCTTTTAATACGTTGGCTGCCGTGGGGGTCACCGGTGACCGGCGCAACAGATTTTACTGAAGATCAAAAATACTTGCAATGGGTAGTAATAATTATTTTATAAATGCAGTTATTGTAAAGAATAGTGATGCGATTCTTTGGTCTAACCAAAACGCTGCACATTATTTAAAAACGCAAAAAATTTTTCATAGTTCAGTCAAATGCTGTAGTATTTCATAGTATCGCAGTTCTAATACGGCAAAATACGCACGACAGTCAACGTGTTAATACGTTGACTGCCACGGTGGTCACTGATGATCGGCGCAAAAGATTTGACTAAAAATGCAAAAAATTCGCAATGAAGCCTATTTGCAAAATTTTAAAGGCGATTGATATTGGACCTGTGCTTCAATACTTTGGTTTCTAACAACTCTGCGTAACCTTCAGTTTGCACAATTTAATCATATTCTGCGGTATTTCATTGCATTTCGGTTCTAACATAGCAAAATACGCGGTGACCGCCGCAAAGATTTGACTAAAAACGCAAAAAATTCGCTATGAAGCCTATTTGCAATCTTGTAAATGCAATCGATATTGGAACGGTGCTTCAATACTTTCTTTTCTAACAATTCTGCGTTACGTTTATTTTGCAAGATTTAATTATACTCCGCAGTATTTGATCACATCGCGGTTCTAACATAGCAAAATACGCGATGACCGCCGCAAAAGATTTGAGTAAAAACGCAAAAAATTCGCAGTGAAGCCTATTTGCAAAATTTTAAAGGCGATTGATATTGAACCTGTGCTTCAATACTTTGGTTTCTAACAACTCTGCGTAACCTTCAGTTTGCACAATTTAATCATATTCTGCGGTATTTCATTGCATTTCGGTTCTAACATAGCAAAATACGCGGTGACCGCCGCAAAGATTTGACTAAAAATGCAAAAAATTCGCTACAAAGCCTATTTGCAATCTTGTAAATGCAATCGATATTGGAACGGTGCTTCAATACTTTCTTTTCTAATAATTCTGCGTTACGTTTATTTTGCAAGATTTAATTATACTCCGCAGTATTTGATCACATCGCGGTTCTAACATAGCAAAATACGCGATGACCGCCGCAAAAGATTTGACTAAAAACGCAAAAAATTCGCAATGAAGCCTATTTGCAATCTTGTAAAAGCATTTCATATTGAAACGGTGCTTCGATACTTTGGCTTCTAACAACTCTGCGTTACCTTCAGTTTGCACGATTTAATCATACTCTGCGGTATTTCATTGCATTTCGGTTCTAACATAGCAAAATACGCGGTGACCGCCGCAAAGATTTTACTAAAAACGCAAAAAATTCGCTATGAAGCCTATTTGCAATCTTGTAAATGCAATCGATATTGGAACGGTGCTTCAATACTTTCTTTTCTAACAATTCTGCGTTACGTTTATTTTGCAAGATTTAATTATACTCCGCAGTATTTGATCACATCGCGGTTCTAACATAGCAAAATACGCGATGACCGCCGCAAAAGATTTGAGTAAAAACGCAAAAAATTCGCAATGAAGCCTATTTGCAATCTTGTAAAAGCATTTCATATTGAAACGGTGCTTCGATACTTTGGCTTCTAACAACTCTGCGTTACCTTCAGTTTGCACGATTTAATCATACTCTGCAGTCTTTCATGGCATTGCGGTTCTAACATAGCAAAATACGCTTGGCAGTCAACGTGTTAACCCTTTCGAGACTGTTGGGACACATACACATAAGTTTAATCGCAGATTCCAACTATCAATCTACTAAAATTTCTTGGGCAGTGTTTCATTGTGGATGGGCCTCTATTGTTGCATTTCTTACCACTAAATGTACCAAGCGGGGTCAAATGGCCCTTTTTTAAAATTTACTTTAAAATCGTACATTAATTGTTATTTCTTTCGCTCATTTGACTTTCTGTAAATTCTTATATCATCTTATTAGTGTTTTAATAAACTAATAAATTGCTTTAATAAATTAGGAAAGTCTTTCTGAAAATCAATGTTTATTTCACAAGGGGTCCAATGACCCCTTATGGTAAGAATAAGTAGGTGTAAAGTACTGGTACGTTTATTGTTAAAATCTAGTATCACAATTTCTTGCTGTCGAAAAGTGAATAAATACATTTTTCACCTGAAGTATTAGAAATGTAACCTGCCTCTTTTACTTTCTTAAAAAAGAAAATCTGTCTCGAAGGGTTAACCAATGGCGTCAACCCGTTAGGAGCAATAGTGCTTTCAATAGAGAAATTTCGATGGCATTTTCACTTAACGTTCCGGGACGACCAACACAAGATATGTGTTATGTTGTATCTCTCCTGATTGGTCAATGACTCAGTATATGGGTCGTGCATAGATTAGTACTGTGAGTCGATTATCAGAGATCAATGAGGAAAATGATACAATTAGAGATGTCAAATTTACAGTCGAATATCTAGCAAGTCAATTAGTCGTTGTCTTCACGTTCATATCGTGTCAAAATATAGATATTAAAAGGAAGATTGTTCAAGCTTGATTACTAGTTCGATATAAATAATTGCCCTTGTACTTGACCGTGGTTTGTACTAACGAAGAAGAAACCCATGGAATTGGATAGAAAATTCATGTTTTCAAAACACCGAAATAAAATATAAATAATAGTGGAGCAATTAAATTACATAAACATCGACCATCACTGAAGATGTTTCTATCATTAACTGCCAACCTAGAATGATAAAGAAGTTATATATAATTTGGAATCTTGATTTTCGTATAAATATTTCGCAACATAATTTTTTTTTTAAATTTATTTGAAATGTATAAAGTGCTATGTATCGTAACATTAAACAATTTCGTTGATTTTTATAAGTACCAAGTTTTCGAGTTTAGAAATCCATTCATTGATGCGCGCTACTCTATTTACAACTAAATGAAAATGCTGTCGTAATTTTTCTAAGGCAAAGCATGCGATTCAGAAAAATCTGCGCCATTGGAAGACACAAGCTGCAATGTGGCGTCCAATAATCCGTCGTGTGAAGATTCATCTACTTATGCTAGTCTCGACGCCATTATTTCGCTACCTATACTACCTTCTTCCACTACCATCCAAGTTTTCCCTTAACACGTTGACTGCCGTACGTATTTTACTATTTTGAAACCGCAACGTGATGAAGTACTTCAGAATATGATTGAATTGTGCAAAATGAAAAGAATGCGAAGACATCGGAGACCAAAGAATTTAATCACTATTTAATATTAATTGCATTTACAAAATTATAAATTTACAAAAACCACCACGACAGTCAACGTGTTAACCCTTTGAGTCACTATTTAATAGTGTGAACTTTTGCATTTAGGCGCAAATAAGTTTTAAAAATTATTTACGCCAAATTAAATAATGTAAGAAAATCATTTGATAAAGAACGCATCTGTATTCATCTCAACGTGTTAATCTGGGGACGCATATATGCGCCCATAGTCGATCTGGCAAAGTTCCTCAAAAATCACTTACGACGTCCCCTTACTCCCACTGGCAACTTTATATCTACGTCACTTATGTCTTGCAACTGTTTCACCCAATGAGTAGATTCATAGAATCGCATGTAAAAGAAAACGCGAAATATGTTTAAAAGATAATTTCATCGCGTAATTATTTTGCTAAAAGGTAATGCTGTCGATATTTCTCTACTGAAAAACGTTTGATTCTACAGTATCTGCATCACTATTGGATGAAAGTTGGTGCATTGAAACGCCAAATATTCCATCTTGTGGGGATTCATCTGTTTATGCTGACTCCACCTGCAAGTTTGTACAGTATGGGTCATGACCATCACTATCATTCTCCCATTAGCATCCCATTTATCCGTTAAATCCCTCGATCTGGCAACGCTGGTACCTGTCCTCTCCATAGTGCGGTTTTGGGGCCTTGTCAAAACGCGTCGCGTCTATGTAAAAATTGCGGGCATTTGATAAATTGTGGGGCGTAACGTGTACGATATTGGAAATCCGTTTTTTCGGTCAATTTGGACGGAAGATGTAAATGCATTGTTTTATACGAACGATTTAACACGGGCGGAATGTACGCGTTGATGGTTGTAAAGAAGAGGTTACGAGGACGAATTTAGAACCGTGGCAAGAAGTTTTCCTGTCATTATATATCTTGTTGTGCAGGGAGAGGCACTTAACGCGTTTACTTGGAATAACTTAAACAATGCCTTCTGTGAAAACTTGGACAGAATAGTTACGCTGAATAAGAACGTTATGTGGCGTATCAAATGTCTTTTTGTCAGTGGTTTTTGTATGGCGCCATTTTTTATTTTTACAACAGAGCGTCATTTTTTTCAGCAAAATTCGAAACAATATCAAATATTTAATAAAAATGTGTTAATGTTTGTTGACCTTAAGCCTAGTAATTGACGAGGTATTTCGCGTGGTTCCTCGAAAATTTGCTTTGCTTCATTTGAAGTTGGACATTATATTATCATTAATGTACTTGATAATACAAACTTATTTACTTGGAAGTATTTACGAATACAAGTAATTCTACTCTAATCTAACCTAAATATTTTTATATATTTAATAAAAATTCTATCTTAGTAAGATTGTCAATCATGTTCATAAATCAGTACCAAAGGTATTCTTGAATATGTTACGAAAAGAAAGCGAAAATAAAATCCAGTAATGGTACAAAGATAGACATTATTTGAATTTGTAGTACACTCGATGAAAATGTAATAAGCCGTAAATTTATCTACGCCAAAAAACACTCCATGCAAAATATAATTTCCGATTTCATATTAACACATTGACTGCCACGGTGGTCACCGGTGCAAAAGATTTTACTAAAAATACAAAAAATTCGCAATGAAACTTATTTGCAATCTTGTAAAAGCAATTGATATTGGAACGGTGCTTCAATACTTTGGCCTCTAACAACTCTGCGTTACCTTTATTTTGCGCGATTTAATTATATTCTGCAGTATTTCATCGCATCGCGGTTCAAACATAGCAAAATACGCGATGACCGGCGCAAAAGATTTGACTAAAAACGCAAAAAATTCGCAATGAAGCCTCTTTGCAATCTTGTAAAAGCAATCGATATTGGAACGGTGCTTCAATAATTTAACTTCTAACTTTGCGTTACTTTTATTTTGCGCGATTTAATTATATTCTGCAGTATTTCATCGCATCGCAGTTCAAACATAGCAAAATACGCGATGACCGGCGCAAAAGATTTGACTAAAAACGCAAAAAATTCGCAATGAAGCCTCTTTGCAATCTTGTAAAAGCAATTGATATTGGAACGGTGCTTCAATACTTTGGCTTCTAACAACTCTACGTTACCTTTATTTTGGACGATTTAATTATATTCTGCAGTATTTCATCGCATCGCGATTTTAACATAGCAAAATACGCTTGCCAGTCAACGTGTTAACACGATCGTATTTTGTTGTATTAGAACAGCGATGCTATGAAATACTACAGCGTTTGACTGATTTATGCAAAATGTAAATAATATGCAGGTATTGGAGACGAAACGATCGTGTTACTATCTAACAGTAACTGCATTCATAAAATAATGAATACTACCCATTGCAGATATTTTGGATCTTCAGTAAAATCTCTTGCGCCGGTCATCTGTGACCATCACGGCAGTCAAAGTGTTAACCGAAGCAAATTTTCTAAGAACGAAGCAACATATCTTATTACCTCTTAAATTTCAAGTTAATAAACATGAATGCATTTTTACTGAGCATTTAGCCATCTACGGAATATTGGCATGGAAACTACGACATTTAAAAGAAAAGAAAAAAAATGGCATAGTTATTGTGTACGATACGTCTTAGGTGCCTCATTCTGCCCACCATCCCGTCCTTTTCTCTTTTGTTATTTTCACCTCGTGCACATTATTGCAAATGAACGGGAGAGCAGCAGCGATCTGTACATAGTTCACGCGTGACTACACGCTCACGATCCTAAAGCTAGTCTGTATAGGTACACCACTCGTCACTGCACATGCACGCAATAATCTTCACTCCTTTCATCGTCTCTGTCATCACCACTGTCGTTTTCTCATTTCTCTCGTTTTCATTTTAGTGAACGTCATCGTCGTGTGTCAAGTACCTGATGACGGTTGCGTCGATTGTTCAACGGCATTTACGGTTAGACGATTGACATAAAGCTGAAAGCAGACACGTCGTGCCGATGAAATTCACTTCGCAGTGACCGTTTGCAGTGAAACTCGCGCGGCAACCGCGCGTTACCGAGTTTGCGACTTTCCATGATCTCTCCGCGTTGCAAAGAGACGCGCGCCGACGCTCGCGAATAAATTGCTCGAACTCTGCAGAGATGTAATAAAAAGTGAATGCTTGTTATCGATCGCTTAGAATGCCATTTCATCGAACCATCTTTCTGCCTCGTGGAATGAATGAAATACTGAGCGTCTGACAAATTGCCTCTAGCTCGAGCACCAAGCTGCATGAGAAAAGGAGACCGGAACGAACGCACCCGCCTGCATGTTTGATGCAAAACGAAAGAAAAGAAATTGTACGTTTAATTGTTCTTTCAGGAGACGAAAAGAGTCTGCGTTCTTTGAACGCAGAACGACCTTCGTCGTTACGACAGCTGCTCTGAGACCGACGTCGACGATGACGGCAATAGAGCACAGACGATTACGGTTACGATTACGACTATGACGACGACCGCGACCATCACGACGATGTTCCGCGCACGCTGCTGGAAAACCTCCTGAAACAGGCACCTTCCGACGCATTATCAAAACATAACAGCCGGCGCGTTCGCGCGAAATTCGAATTGATAAAATCCGAGGCACCTTTGACGACGTGAACGTCACGTCGCTGCTAAAAAGGAATGTCGGAATGGGCGACGGCGTATTTCGGGAATGGCGCGTTCTGTGCTGTTCGGACAGAAATGATTAAACGCGCGCATACGAGATTTCTCGGGAATGCCCGGCGATATGTAGGGCTATGCGCTGAATTCTCTGCGATTCAGGCAAAAATGGGTACCGTCGCGTACGAGGTTTGTCGAGAAAATTTTCTGATTTTTCTCTATCTTCAAATGTAATTATTCAGCATAGCGATATTTGTAATAAATTCTTTAACGCGGACAATGTACTCTTGCATCGAGAATGCAAAGATAACAAGTACACTAAGAGGTCTCACGCTAAAAATAGCAGTTTCGTATAAAAAAGAAAAAAACATCGGTTTATCATAGTTTCTCAACAATGGGAGGAACCTTTACAGTTACTTATAATAACTATGTACAGAATTGAAATAATAGATGCAGTTTTGTACAAACACTTGCATTTGAGATTATGAGAAACATATAATAATTACATACAAAGTTGAAATCATAAATGCGATTTTGTACAAACACTTGCATTGGAGATTTTGAGAAACATATAATAACTACGTACAAGATTGAAATAATATATGAAATTTTGTACAAACACTTACATTTGGGATTATGAGAAACATATAATAACTACGTACGAAATTGAAATAATACATACAATTTTTGACAAACGCTTGCATTTGTGATTATGAGAAACACATAGTAACTACGTACACAATTGAAATAATACACGAAATTTTGTACAAACACTTGCATTTGGCATTATGAGAAACACATAATAACTACGTACAAAATTGAAATAATCCACGCAATTTTCTATAAACACTTGCATTTATGGTTATGAAAAACATATAATAACTACGTACAAAATTGAAATCATAAATGCGATTTTGTACAAACACTTGCATTGGAGATTTTGAGAAACATATAATAATTACATACAAAATTGAAATCATAAATGCGATTTTGTACAAACACTTACACTTGGGATTATGAGAAACATATAATAACTACGTACGAAATTGAAATAATACATACAATTTTTGACAAACACTTGGATTTGGGATTATGAGAAACACATAATAACTACGTACAAAATTGAAATAATACACGAAATTTTGTACAAACACTTGCATTTGGCATTATGAGAAACACATAATAACTACGTACAAAATTGAAATAATCCACGCAATTTTCTATAAACACTTGCATTTATGGTTATGAAAAACATATAATAATTACATACAAAATTGAAATCATAAATGCGATTTTGTACAAACACTTGCATTGGAGATTTTGAGAAACATATAATAATTACATACAAAATTGAAATCATAAATGCGATTTTGTACAAACACTTACACTTGGGATTATGAGAAATATATAATAACTACGTACGAAATTGAAATAATACATACAATTTTTGACAAACGCTTGCATTTGTGATTATGAGAAACACATAGTAACTACGTATACAATTGAAATAATACACGAAATTTTGTACAAACACTTGCATTTGGCATTATGAGAAACACATAATAACTACGTACAAAATTGAAATAATCCACGCAATTTTCTATAAACACTTGCATTTATGGTTATGAAAAACATATAATAACTACGTACAAAATTGAAATAATAAATGCAATTTTGTACCAACACTTGCATTTGTGATTATGAGAAACACATAAAAACTACGTACAAAATTGAAATAATCAAGCAATTTTCTGTAAACACTTGCATTTATGGTTATGAAAAACATATAATAACTACGTACAAAATTGAAATAATAAATGCAATTTTGTACCAACACTTGCATTTGTGATTATGAGAAACACATAAAAACTACGTACAAAATTGAAATAATACATGCAATTTTCTACAAACACTTGGATTTGGGATTATGAGAAACACATAATAACTACGTACAAAATTCAAATAATACATGCAATTTTGGACAAACACTTGCATTTAAAATTACGAGAAACATATAATAACTACAGCAAAAGATCTCACGTTGAAAACAGCATTCTCGAGTAGAAAAGGAAACATCACTAGGGCATTACAGCCCGCCAGCAATGGGAGTTGCCTTTACAGTTATTCATATATTACCGACTATCCACGGATACGCCTGGAATTCGCGCATCAGCGTAACATACATAAATCACGCGCACACGAAATTTCGCAAATTAATAATCTGAATCGTTTCATGACCATTTCGCGTTCCCCGCGGAACGCGCACAAATCTACGCGAAGAATGTGAAGAGCGTGCAGAGACGCAAGATATAAACTCATAAGCAAGAACACATAAACCCGGAATTCTTCTCTGTTTCTGCCGCAACACGTATATAAGAGCGACCATACGTGAGCATTGAGTCGAGGCTGTTTGATTTAAAAATCCTTAGTCGTGTTGAGAATTTCGAATTTGTGCGAGGTCCGTAATACATATGGTCGATGTAGCACATGGATTAATTCTTGGGATGCTATGGGCTTGTATACACATACATTGAAAGACACGCTGATGTGTTATGGGATTTTATATCCCATAGATGGCAAACTAGTGTGTTACGCACAACTATACACGTCCGATAAAATCTCATTCCAATGTATTTATTTATCGGAAGTATTAAAATAAGACATAATGGGAAGGTTTTTTTTTGCGAAAGCGGTTGATGGATTTCTGTTAAAACTAGAGTTGGCCGTTTTGAAAGGTTTAACACTAAATATACCAAGCAAAATATAACATACATTGAAAGACACACTGATGTGTTATGGGATTTTATATCCCATAGATGGCAAACTAGTGTGTTACGCACAACTATACACGTCCGATAAAATCTCATTCCAATGTATTTATTTATCGGAAGTATTAAAATAAGACATAATGGGAAGGTTTTTTTTTGCAAAAGCGGTTGATGGATTTCTGTTAAAACTAGAGTTGGCCGTTTTGAAAGGTTTAACACTAAATATACCAAGCGGAGTCAAATGACCCCTTTCAAAATTTACTTTAAAATCGTACACTCATTGTTATTTCTTTCGCTCATTTGACTTTCTGTAAATTCGCATATCATCTGATGATTCATTTACTCGGTTTAATAAATTAGGAGTTTTTATCTGAAAATCAACATTTATTTCATAAAGGGTCAAATGACCCCTTTCAAAGTTTACTTTAAAATCGTACATTCGTTGTTATTTCTTTCGCTCATTAGACTTTCTGTAAATTCTCATATTATCCGATTATTCAGTTTTTCGCTTTGATAAATGAGGAATTTCTTGTTGAAAATCAACGTTTATTTCATAACGGGTCAAATGATCCGCCATGGTAAAAATAGGTAGGTGTAAAGTACCGGTAGGCTCAGTGTTAAATGATCTCCACTTAAATATTGCTAATTTTCAAGCAGTACAATCAAATCTGATAAATTTAAATATTGTCAATTTTTAAACGAGAAATTTGTGTTTGTGTGAATGTATTTTCATAAATTTAGGCATTATCGATTTTTACGCGGCAATTTTAAATTATCTTCACTTAAATATTGCTAATTTCCAAGCAGTACGATTGAATCACACAAATTTAAATATTGTCGATTTTTAAATGATAATTTTTTAGTTTTGTGAATGTATTTTCACAAATTTAGGCATTGTTGATTTTCATGCGGCAATTTTAAATGATCTCCACTTAAATATTGCTAATTTCCAAGCAGTACAATCAAATCTGATAAATTTAAATATTGTCAATTTTTAAACGAGAAATTTGTGTTTGTGTGAATGTATTTTCATAAATTTAGGCCTTGTCGCTTTTTATGCGGCAATTTTAAATGATCTTCACTTAAATATTGCTAATTTCCAAGCAGTACGATTAAATTACACAAATTTAAACTTTGTCAATTTTTAAATGAGAATTTTATATTTTGGTGAATGTATTTTCATACCTTTAGGCATTGTTGATTATCAAGCCGCAATTTTAACAGTAAACGTACCAACCGGGTTTAAATTTACTTTAAAATCGTACATTCATTGTTATTTCTTTCGCTCATTTGACTTTCTGTAAATTCTCATATCATCCGATTATTCAATTTCTCGCTTTAATAAATTAGGAATTTCTTCCTGAAAACCAACGTTTATTTCATAAGGGGTCAAATGATCCGTCATGGTAAGAATAGGTTGGTGTAAAGTACCGGTTAACTAATGAATGAAGTTATGAATTAGTTGTGACTTAGTTGTCGCCTATTGAGAATTTTATCCTAACGACGGGTGTATGCTTCAAACAATTCTAAGATTGCTTGGCTCACCTAAGTTTGTTCTAAATAATTATAACGGTATTTCCATACTCGTTGGCCATCGGGCCTGCTGATTAAGGCATGCTTTGGCAATTAAAAGCAAACTTCTTAAATGGCTAATATGGTTTATATATTGATAAAAGTTTATAAATTCAAAGGACATCTGTGCTAATATCGCCTCAAGAGTCCGTTAAAGTAAAAAACATTTGTGCACGTCTTCAAAGACTAAAATGTATAAAAACAAACATTTCTGTCGCATGTAACTTAATGTAGAATAATTGTACCATTATACCAATTTTGAATCGTAATTCATTTCCTTATGAGGATAATTAGTCGTTAACTGCCAAGCATTATAACACACAAATAATTTGTTCCTAACATACTTTAGTTTAAATAACATTTTATTTATGATTTTTTCTTCCCTTCGTTACATATTCTATATAATCTTCCCGTTTATATATTAATTTGATGTATTACGTTTCTGAATAATTTTCCGTACCGAATTCTTCAGCTCTGCATCTAACATACTAACTCGCACGATGCCAATGTTATAATCGGACAGAGCAAAAGACAGGAATTTTCATACGCGACGCGCAGTTATAATATTCCTTACGACTACGATCACCGCTTTATGGAACGCGACACAGTTTCTTGTTATTGCATACGGGACGTTACAACGTACTGACTTGAAGTTTACAGTTCGCAGATTGTGGGTTTCGAACTCAGGAAAGTTTTAGTTCAACCGCATATGGGTAGGAGCACAGGGAAACTCATATGGGCATGCGGATAGAACTAGTAATTACGACATTCATATACTACGAGTTAATCGACGAAGAGTGTTTTACTTGGTAGCTATTCAACTGGGTCTCGCGCCCTACTTTTTAGGACATTGTATTAACTAGTATTATATCCGGCGGGTGCAATGTTATTTCCGAAATATTCGGCCTATATCACTGGTAGTCGCACAAATTAAAGAATGTGCAGCTTGCAGGTAGTATAGAAAGTATTCGTATATCGATTAATGTCGAACCATTGTGAAGGTGTAGTTCATTAACCAAATTTTGATAAACAATAAGCTTGCACATATTTTGGAAATCTTGTAATAAATGCAGGACAAAAAATATTAATTCCAAAGTATTACTACATATTTTTACTCTTTCATATCGTAGTTTTTGACGTTTTCACCCCATTATTTGAATAGCTACCAACTATTCAACTGGGTCTCGCGCCCTACTTTTTAGGACATTGTATTAACTAGTATTATATCCGGCGGGTGCAATGTTATTTCCGAAATATTCGGCCTATATCACTGGTAGTCGCACAAATTAAAGAATGTGCAGCTTGCAGGTAGTATAGAAAGTATTCGTATATCGATTAATGTCGAACCATTGTGAAGGTGTAGTTCATTAACCAAATTTTGATAAACAATAAGCTTGCACATATTTTGGAAATCTTGTAATAAATGCAGGACAAAAAATATTAATTCCAAAGTATTACTACATATTTTTACTTTTTCATATCGTAGTTTTTGACGTTTTCACCCCATTATTTGAATAGCTACCAACTATTCAACTGGGTCTCGCGCCCTACTTTTTAGGACATTGTATTAACTAGTATTATATCCGGCGGGTGCAATGTTATTTCCGAAATATTCGGCCTATATCACTGGTAGTCGCACAAATTAAAGAATGTGCAGCTTACAGGTAGTATAGAAAGTATTCGTATATCGATTAATGTCGAACCATTGTGAAGGTGTAGTTCATTAACCAAATTTTGATAAACAATAAGCTTGCACATATTTTGGAAATCTTGTAATAAATGCAGGACAAAAAATATTAATTCCAAAGTATTACTACATATTTTTACTTTTTCATATCGTAGTTTTTGACGTTTTCACCCCATTATTTGAATAGCTACCAACTATTCAACTGGGTCTCGCGCCCTACTTTTTAGGACATCGTATTAACTAGTATTATATCTGGCGGGTGCAATGTTATTTCCGAAATATTCAGCCTATATCACTGGTAGTCGCACAAATTAAAGAATGTGCAGCTTACAGGTAGTATAGAAAGTATTCGTATATCGATTAATGTCGAACCATTGTGAAGGTGTAGTTCATTAACCAAATTTTGATAAACAATAAGCTTGCACATATTTTGGAAATCTTGTAATAAATACAGGACAAAAAATATTAATTCCAAAGTATTACTACATATTTTTACTTTTTCATATCATAGTTTTTGACGTTTTCACCCCATTATTTAAAATTGCTTATTAACAGGACGAAGTTTCGAATTCTTCTGATGGTAGAATTATAACATTGGAAGTAGGGTAAGTATAATGTTTTCAAACATTCTGATCATTATTGCAAAGCAATAATCTTATTTACTTGTGTCGTCCACTCTTCGATAAATGCTTGAGAATAAGAACTCCACGAATGCTTATATATTTTCCCTATTTTCATGTTAGTTTTGAAAACGATTTGAACAGCTATTTTTTAGCTTAGTATCTATTACAAAGATTTTCGAAAATATGTACAAACTTGTGTTCATCAAAAAATTAGTTAATAAACTACTGTTGTACGAAGTATTGTTCGAAGTTGATGCGAAATACGACATTAATACTAATACGAATTGAAATTGTGTACCAATATATTTTGCACTAACTATACGGTTTTGTTATTTTTCATTAGCTCTTATGAGACCGCGAACATAGTACATGTGCCATATAATAGTTTACCGATTGGCCGAGGATTCAGCATATGGATCATGTACAGATCAAAATCATTAATTAGTTATCACACGCGAATAAAGAAAGTGATGCAAGTAGATTATTAACAATGTAGCAAGAAAATTAACTATCTAGAAAATGAAAAATAAATGTGTCTTTGGTTTTACATTCGAAGGTTATGTTTACAAAAATATAAATAGTAATTAAGAAAGTTGATTACATAAACGTTGCCCGTTATTGAAGACGGTTCTGTCATAAAATGTCGACCTTGAAAGAGTTAAATAGTATTACGTTTCGCAGTTAGAATTTTATTTCCAAAATATTTCTTCCATCTTACTGGTTGACGGATAGTCGATAAGTACGGAGTATTTCATGTAAGTAATAAGTGCCATTTTATATAATTGCTGAACAGTGGTATTTGGTGGTAGGGCAAAAACAACACTTTTATCGTCACTTTTTTATGTAGAATGTTACTGTGATAATGAGAAGGTTCTATCATTAATTTTTCAAGATGATGCCAAGGTCATATTATGATTTTTTTTTACGTGGAACTCTCTTTTTCTTTTGGTGTTATGAAATTACAGACAAACAAAGTTCAGCATATATCCTTGGAATTATATGAACGAAATATATATATCGTATAAACGAAAAAAGTTACGTAAGTCTTTCGAAACAAACTTTTTATCACAAAACTATCCTCAGTAGCGGGAAAAGTTTATGCGACTAACTTAAACGGACGCCTTATTTTGATTAATGTACCTTTATTACTTGTACTTTTCTCTATATGCTTTGAAACCATACAGCTACCTCTAAATAATAAAAGTATTTACTCTTTCGAACACAAAACGTCTCGGATGATGCACTATGTCACGAATTTCGAACGCACAATTCTGGAGGAAACGTGTTCAGAGGAAGAGGAAGGAAGGGAAAATGTTCCAATTTCTTTGATCCGTGAAACGTGTGCAAAATGGACAGGGATGAAAAGTTCCGTCGAACGATATCACTCCGAGAAAGGAATAGCATGTCGCAGTATAAATATTGGCAATAATAATACCATGTGTCACTTTAGAAATATTTCAAAACGTACACAAATATAAATTACACTAAACAATTTTTTCACCGGATAGAATCCCAGTAGGTTTGAAACAGAGTTGATTTGTGCAAAGAGACAGAAAAAGAAAAAGATTTCCATTTCAAATAATAATATATCATCTTCTCATCGCTTTCCACTTACGCTGTTTCCTCAGTACAGTTACGGTAAAACTGAATTAAACTTTCGTTTATATTTAACCTGCTTTGCGCTGCGATCATTTTATGTTTTTATTAATTTTGTCTTAAGAACTTGCGGATAAAGTACTGTTGTAAATGCTTAAATAAGCAATCATCTGGGATCTCGGAACAAAGTCATCAATTTTGTATCAGTTTCTGTCTGGGGAACAGTTTTAATTTAAGGACGTTTCGATTTGCGAACAGCCTTCAGCGACGATGTAATTTCGTGAACCGACGTTTCACTGTATATATAAGTAAGATAAGTGTGTCAACCAAAATAACGCATTTATCTGAACAAGCCACATTCAATAATGTAAAGTAACACTTTAACGACCGCTCGCTAGCTAGCGAGTCAGACTCGTGATATTCATGTTTGGCCCAAAATTCTCATCACGAGTCAGACCCGTGACATTCACGTTTGACCCGAAATTCTCATCACGAGTCAGACTCGTCAAAGTACGGTAAGGGATTAATCACGGGTAATATACACAAGATTTCTGTACTGCAAGACGATCGCATACAGAATGCGATTTAGACTGACATTCAAAACAATGAAAATTTACCTATATCGATCTTCAGATATTCGTTCATGAACGCAGAACGGTCAATCACTATGTACCGGTCAATCACTGCCTACTTTAGCCTATTTGCACATAACGCAGCCTCGTGTAACAAGTGTCTGTATGCATATAACCGCAACAGGCTGTGCCCGCAAACGCGCTGCCTTAAGCTGCCAGCATTCGATCTTGAAATGGGAGATATTCGAAGGTGATATTAGGTATCACTTGATTTCCCCCTCGTCCATGACACATCCCCATTTGCTGGAAGCTCTCCCGGGTCGAGTAATGTAATCAGCGAGGTGGCAGGTAACCTCACGTGTCTTGGGATCTACTTACGTGCACAAGTCACGTATTTATCTAGTCAGTGCCACTACATTACGTGTAACCCGCGTTCATGTAAGCTTTCAAAGGTTATGACTCGCGGTACAGAACATGCATGATGGACGAGTTCTTTATGGTTGCCCTAATTATTGGAACGCTGGTTATATTCGGTGCCCATGAGATTGTACGTGAAGTCCATCCCGTATTTTGACAAGTAAATTTGTTGTTAATGTTACAAGTATTGCGGTAAATAATTGTGGGGTTTCTTGTGAAGGGCAAGATGAGTAAATATTTTTGTGTGATGCCGAAATGTTTTAATTGATTTTTTTTTTATTTCACGGAGTGAATTATTTTGTATTTTTTATCCTTTTCCTATTTCCTGCCATGTCAAATTTATCAAATTTTTTTTTGTTTGATATTCCGTTGTTCTCAAGTTTAATATGTCATGCAACATCGCGATTGTATATTGTTTTAGTCAGGCTTTAATTATTCGTATTATTATGATTATTCTTATAATATGATATAAAGGACAGCATAGTTGAGTGAATATTATTTTAACTGCAATTGATGGCAAACAATATATTTGGAAAACTTGAAGAGTTTGAACAACTAACATCATTGCTCAAAAATAAATTACGAGTAAAGAGTGTTCTCAGCCATTTTTTAACTAATATTTCATCAAGTAGCAAATTTCTATTAATAATATGTCGCAGGTTGATGAAGAATTTTATTATGTTAATAAGGTTGCCGTAAATTTATTAAGAAGACTTTTGGGGAAAATTTGCAAACAAAGGATATTCGATTGTTGAACTTAAATCTTTGAGTATCCATGAATTTTTGTTTAGTTTGAATTCATATTAATGTTACCGAACACGCGGCCATAAAAAATATAAATCGCATTGAGTCTCTACGAACAGATAATATGATGTGTGTTATACATGCAAAATTTAAAGCTATCATAGTTATTGTGGCAACTGGAATCACTCAGGTTTCTATGTTGAAACCGTGTCTTTGATGCAGTATCACTGTTACCTTGCAACTTTGACGCAACTAACAGCAATGTTGGCGAAACGTCAGTACACTAAGCATGATACCAACCCGGAAACTAAGAGTAATTCCGCATAATGTTCATGTTTGCATCTATCATTTTCCACACCGTTACACGCGAGATTTTCAATTCTCAGTGCGAAATGCTTAATTTTCCCTTAATCCGCGCCAATATTATAAAACAAATTTCTGCTCGTTCAAAGAGCGCAGTTGCAAAAATACCACAGTATATTAACGACTACACAAATGTAATAACTAATATATGTGCGTGATCGTGTAATGAGATTTTTGTAATGATTCTTTATTCATTTCGCTACTTTTCCAAACGAAGCCATACACAGACCGAATTTGAATAGGAGGAAAAGTGGAACTACCAAAACAGGATAGACGGATATGCCTATACTATTCCGGTAATAGGTCGCAAACGACGTTGATCGTAAGCACCGCGTTAATAAAGATGATAGATTGATATTATTATAATATTTTATTAAAAGAAATCCGCGTGATACAAAATAAGGTTTTATAAGCAATTCTCGTGGTGGTGTTCTTAGTTTACTGATGTTCTTGTTTTTTCTTTCTGGTTCTTCGTGTATGGGTGTGGGCCTTATAAATGAAAACTGTAATAAGGGTGGTGGAAATGCAGTGAAGGTGATTGGTGGAAGGTGGGTTTGGCAGGAGGTGACACTGGGGGTGAAATTCGGAGAATTGGTGGTATGTGGAAGAGGAGGGAATTGACCTGGAATATTAATTAGGAATGCGAAACGGTTTTTAATCAGTGCTGGTTAATGGTAGGGATTAGGGCTTCGGTCTAGTACTGTGGATTAGGTCTTCGGTACGGCAATAAAACTTGATTACTGTATCGGGCCTCTTCTTGGGTCCGTTAGGTCGGACCAAAAAGCTATAAGCATATTCTTATTACTGAACGGATGCATTCTCACAGCAAGCCAGCGAAACGTTTACAAAACGCTCGTATTAGCATAAAAGAAGCACAGCCACGTCTTTGAATTTGGCAGCGGAGTCCAAAGGTGTTGCTGCAAAAAGTGCCTCGACGCATGCGGGCTCGGTTGGATAAAGCCATCCTCTTCAGTGTACTCAGAGGTGTACTCACTGGGAGTGTACCATGTGCTCTCACTGGTCTAGAACCGCAAATTAAGAATGCAGGCGGGTGACCACCCCTTATGTAGGCCAGAGGGTCATACCTGTACGAGTTCGCTGTTAGAAAACAGTGCTACCACAGGTAATTGTTTCATACGATCTGCTATTTCTGCGAGAGGGCGTGGAAGCCCAATGATTGGGGACCTGATAAAAAATGAGTCAGCACTGGATGGATTGTGGTGGCAGTGAGATAATTTTGACCGAATCATGCCGTATAAAGGATGCATGCACCGTTGTTACTGTGAGGATGTTACTGAGGTGGTTACAACCGTGTTCTAACAAAGCGTTTTATTTGGTTCAACAAAGTATGTACAAGATGCGCGTTTCGGGTGCTCTGGCTAACTGTATTCTAACTTAAAAGTTACCCCGTTTTATAATCAAAGGGCGGTAGGCGGGCCTCGTACCCCCACATGTCCTTACCGGACTCTTCGCTTGAGGGACCAATCAGAAAACTTGAAAATATTCTATGGAAACCAGCCGCGACGGTTTCCTGATCAAACACCTGATCCCGATAAGCCTTAAACAAACCGTCCGGTGGCCGTTCAATGAAACAAAGACTTATTCGGCCCGTAGTGACCGCCGCGACTGGTCGCTGGTCCCACAAAGTGTTGCGTGTTTACGACCGATAAGATGTGTAAAACGGCCGCAACAAGGCCCTCCTGAATTCAGCTAGGCCGTCTGTGGAGAAAATACAGTGTTGGTGCAAGTCATCACATTGCGAACCAAAACAAAAAATACATTGGGCACGACACTGGCCAGGTTAGCCTCTCACTATGGGAGGTCGAGTTGGTCATGGGCTAGAAAGAGTGGGAAGAGCCAAGGGATGAGAACGAAAAACGGACAGTCTCCAAATAACCATTATACTGATCACTTCACGCAATAAAGATCACACAACCTCAAGACATACTTATTTTTCTGCATACCATACATCGAACGAGCACATTTCCGCAAAGAACGCGGTCCTCAACAATTGTCTTGATCGTAGGAACGAAAGTGCGGAGATAAAATAAATATGTGCGTATTAGCGGAAAATAAATTTGTGGCGAATCTTAACCCTTTCGCGCCGAGCGCCGCATATATGCGGCATCCACTCGACGACCAAGTAGTACGAGCGCCGCATATACGCGGCATCCACGCCACGACTTCTGGGTACGAGCGCCGCATATATGCGGCATCGAAATAATCTGTACAAGTGTCATCTATAGCCGATGGCAACATTTTTCGTTATCGGCAGAGCATTTTCCGTTGATTTTATTGACATACTGGATTAATAATTTCTTAAAACTTTTGAGACTTTCCGATGTATCCGGCACAGTTCCGATTTAAGACTTAGAACAACATATATACAGAAACCACGCGCACCGTGCATATTTCCGGCGCGAGTTTCCGTTCAGTGACAGTACTTCGGCGGACGGGGCTGCCGTAGCGAAAGGGTTAAATGGGTCTTACGCGATGTCGGGCACTGAAGTAGTCATTGTTGTGGGAATGCAATGAGTCATAATCGAAATATCTGTGATGCGCACCTATCACGAGAGGCCTCCTTCGGTACGAATTTTTGTTTGGGAAAGGGAAGGGGAATGGAGGGGTGGTAGATTATCGCATTCCTTGTCACCTGGGCATTCCATCGGAGAATTGTAAAGAGTTCGGACTGGATATTGTAAAATAAAGATTTTACAATTTATATCTTCTTTTCATTCTAACATGCGTATATCATTTGATTTAGAGTCAAGGAAAGCCGCAGTAGTCTCATCCGCAAGGCTGCTTAGCACATTGAACTATTATACCAACTGTAAATTCTTGTCGACAAACATCCAAAATGTACCCAGAATTATTTTGCGTCAATTTGAGGAATACAACTGCATACAGCAATGACATAATATGTTTATGATTATATCGCTATAACAATTTATTCGAATAGCTGTCTAATTACGGTGATATTTGAAGTGTAATTGGAGAAGGTTCGTGACTATTCCTCGACTGACTTCATAAAATTTCACAAACGAATATTTATAAAGGTCTGGCGGATAGGAGAAGAAGTTACGAGCAAATTAAAATTTGACGTATTTCCGCTCTAAGCCAACGTACGGTCTGCAAAGCATACGCGTTGACATGAATTTCATGAATTTGCGAGGTGTGCTTCGGTAAGGGGCACAGATGTATTTCTGACTTTAGTAGTGCAATCCAAAAGTATCGTCGTAAATACCCTCTCCATTATAAGACATTAACGCATCCCACGACAAAGGATTCAAACTATTCAACGCACGTGTTAGAATCAACAGAAGAGATAAATTGCGAAATCTTTATTTTACAATAGCCAGACCGAACTCTTTACAATTCTTCGGTGGAATGCCGAGGTGCCAAGAAATGCGATAATCTACCACCCCTTCATTCCCCTTCCCTTTTCCAAATAAAAATCCGTAGCGAAGGAGGCCTCTCGTGACAGGTGCGCATCACAAGTATTTCGATTATGATTCATCGCATTCCGTACAACAATGACTACTTCAGTGCCGGACAATCACCTAAGACCCCTTTGAATTTCGCCGCAAATTATTTTCCGCTAACAAGTGCGTGAACCAAATGTCCGAACCTGCGGTTCCACTCGTACTGAGCAGGTTTACTATCGCAACGACTAATCATCAGTAGGGTAAAACTAACGCGTTCGCTGAATTCGCTTCAACTAGTTCATTGCATTCCGTACAAAAATGACTACTTCAGTACCGGACATCACCTAAGACCCCTTAGAATTTCGCCGCAAATTATTTTCCGCTAACAAGTGCGTGAACCAAATGTCCGAACCTGCGGTTCCACTCGTACTGAGCAGGTTTACTATCGCAACGACTAATCATCAGTAGGGTAAAACTAACGCATTCGCTGAATTCGCTTCAACTGGTTCATTGCATTCCGTACAAAAATGACTACTTCAGTACCGGACAATCACCTAAGACCCCTTTGAATTTCGCCGCAAATTATTTTCCGCTAACAAGTGCGTGAACCAAATGTCCGAACCTGCGGTTCCACTCGTACTGAGCAGGTTTACTATCGCAACGACTAATCATCAGTAGGGTAAAACTAACGCATTCGCTGAATTCGCTTCAACTGGTTCATTGCATTCCGTACAAAAATGACTACTTCAGTACCGGACATCACCTAAGACCCCTTTGAATTTCGCCGCAAATTTATTTTCCGCTAACCCACGCATACCATGTGCCATAGACATCGCATGTATTCGGCTTAATCGACATGAGACGTTGACGAACTTTGAGCGCGCCAGAAAGGTTCAGGTGTCGAAGTGAGCAGCGGGCGGAAGGGGAAAGTTTAAATGGAGATTAATTTCCGTGAAGCGCAGACGACGGGGCGACTTGACAGTAACCGATTCGCCAAGGGATTCAGGGGAAATGCGGTTTTGGCTTGAAGCCTCGGAAGGGACGCCGTCGGTAAGTCGGACGATCTAACCTTGACGTCGCCTCGACATCTACCTGCAACAACATCGGCCAGCCCCGCTTGCATTTCCCTTCCGAACAGCGTAACTAACTTAGTAGTCCCCGGTAGCAAGCAGGATTCTCCCTGGAGCTACTGGCCGGAGTAAACCAGCGGGCGGAATGGAACGCACCTACACATGCGAACAAGGCAAAGCGAGGGTTAGAGTCGGAAAGTGGCCGTTCTTCAGGGGCCCTCAAAATAACGTTAACAAGCTTTCACGGAAAAGGTTTAACAATAAAATGGAAACTGTTCATAACTGGGAAATGATTGGAAATGAAATTTTGGGCTTGGAACAAAAGGCGAGAGTCCTGAAACGGTTGTTCTAGAGCTGACTTGGAAATAAGCTTAAAAAGTGTTAACGGGAAAAGTTTAATACATTCTTCAGGTGCCTTCAAAGTAATCCTAACAAGCTTTCACGGAAAAGGTTTAACAATAAATTGGAAATTGTTTACAACTGGGAACTGATTGAAAATCAAATTTTGCGCTCGGAAAAAAGCCAAGTCTTGAAACGGCTGTTCTGGAGCTCTTTAGGAAATAAGCTGAAAGAGAGAACGAGAAAAGCTTAATATGTGACGCTGGGAAATTATGAAAAGATTAGAATAAATTGGAATTTACTGCATTAAGTGTATGTCACGGGGTGCGCATTTGAGACGACTTGAAAATAAGCTGAACGCTGTTGGACCCAATTATCTATTTAATAAAAGTGGCCGTTCTTCGGGCCCTTTCAAAATAACGTTAACAAGCTTTCACGGAAAAGGTTTAACAATAAAATGGAAACTGTTCATAACTCGGAAATGATTGGAAATGAAATTTTGGGCTTGGAACAAAAGGCGAGAGTCGTGAAACGGTTGTTCTAGAGCTGACTTGGAAATAAGCTTAAAAAGTGTTAACGGGAAAAGTTTAATACATTCTTCAGGTGCCTTCAAAGTAATCCTAACAAGCTTTCACGGAAAAGGTTTAACAATAAATTGGAAATTGTTTACAACTGGGAACTGATTGAAAATCAAATTTGGCGCTCGGAAAAAAGGCAAGTCTTGAAACGGTTGTTCTGGAGCTGTTTAGGAAATAAGCTGAAAGAGAGAACGAGAAAAGCTTAATATGTGACGCTGGGAAATTATGAAAAGATTAGAATAAATTGGAATTTACTGCATTAAGTGTATGTCATGGGGTGCGCACTTGAGACGACTTGAAAATAAGCTGAACGCTGTTGGACCCAATTATCTATTTAATAAAAGTGGCCGTTCTTCGGGCCCTTTCAAAATAACGTTAACAAGCTTTCACGGAAAAGGTTTAACAATAAATTGGAAATTGTTCATAACTGGGAACTGATGGAAAATGAAATTTTCGGCTTAGAACAAAAGGCGAGAGTCTTTAAACGGTTGTTCTGCAGCTGAGTTGAAAATAAGCTCAGAGAGAGTTAACAGGAAATGCTTAATAGATTCTTCAGGGGCCTTCAAAATAACATTAACAAGCTTTCACGGAAAAAGTGTAACAATAAATTGGAAACTGTTCACAACTGGGAACTGATTGAAAATGAAATCTTGCGCTCGGAATAAAAAGCGAGAGTTCTGAAATCGTTGTTCTGCAGCTGAGTTAGAAATAAGCTTAAACAGAGCTAACGAAAAATGCTTAATACGTTCTTCAGGGGCCTTCAAAATAACCTTAACAAGCTTTCACGGAAAAGGTTTAACAATAAATTGGAAATTTTTCGGAACTGGGAACTGATTGAAAATGAAATTTTGGGCTTGGAACAAAAGGCAAGAGTCTTGAATCGATTGTTCTGCGGCTGAGTTGGAAATAAGCTTAAAGAGTTAAAACGGGAAATGCTTATTGCGTAGCGCTGGGAAATTATGAAAAGATCAGAATAAATTGGATTTGACTGCATTAGATATATGTCATGGGGTGCGCACTTGAAACAATTTGAAAATAAACTGAACAATATTGGACCCAATTATTTATTTAACAAAAGCGGCCGTTCTTTAAAACGCTTCTGTCTTTAGCATTTGTTTGTTATTTTTTATGAGCATATCCGATGGTAATACGCCATGCGTTCGAAGCGGCGTATTTCATTTTTGCGCTTTTATTTCAATATGCTGATACGTTTCAGCGTGATGCTACCGTCGAAAAGGTATTTAAAGGTAATACAGTAAAACTAACCGCTTAAATATTTCTCATTTCTCACAAGTTTACAAGGTGCTCAATAACTGTAAATAACACGGTCGATGACTGTCATTTTTGCAGTCAATCACTATTAATGGGCAATATTAAAATTATCATTGTGTTATTAATACGTATAATTTTGTTTCTGTATCGTTGCGAGCTGAACATCTTCTTACAACATTTTTCTGTCTTAATATGCTAAAAAATAAAGAATGCCACAGTACACGTTTAAGTTATACGCCTTTCATTCAATCACTATTCTTAAGTGATCAATCACTCTATATTTTACCCTACGTTATACGCACCGAAACTGTGATTTGGTCCAACGTGTATACATGTCAAACGGGCTTAACTCGTTCATATTTGAACCATTAACAAGCCGCAGTCGATTAACCCCCCTTTAGCATTTCTTTAAATCTCAGTGACAAATCACTCGATTAGTGCTTAACTTTTAACATTTTTTCCAAACTTGACATTTTGTTTTGTTGCATAGATTTGAAAATCGGTCATTTATTCGGCATTACTATTTAGGATTTTAAACAAAAGTGGTGCTAAAAATGTCTCACATAGTAACTAGCTTTCATCTTTTATACGCAGAGGCGTTTAAGTTGAATATAGATATAGTACTCTCAGTAATTCAGTTTTGAGAGTGTATCCCTGAAAATGCGGTTCGTGGCAAATTTAAGAGGTCGGTGAGTGGCGACGTTGTTTTGAAGAACCTGGTGAATCAGGATGCATGTCAAACGGCACGAAAACTTCCAAATATACTTTGCCTTCATTACTCAACTGTCTCCCGCCTTCTCACTGCTATTGATAGAGTGAAAAAGTTGGATAAGTGGAAAAGTCGGGAATTAGCCGAGAAACAAATTGAAAAGACTGAATAAGTCCTTCTCTCCTTGGCGTCAACAATAAACGTTCTTTTTAAATCAATTCACACCCTGTCGAAAGAAATTGCTTCTATATGACAATGGGAGGTAGCTTCTGTAATTTTGTTTGCCTTCTCGCAAACTATTATTTTATTGACAGCTAGATATTATGAAATTCTGAAAATGTACGAGGCATCGAGACATCGGTTTTATATAAAAAAAATTTGTCATACCTTGCTTTTTCTACAAACTTATTCACGGCGTCATTGTTATATTTTCGAACGTGCTTTTATTTTATGATTCATTTCTTAAAAGAAGTGTCTCACACATCCTATTTAAAGTTACTGTCTGATTGAACGTGTCATCGCAGTTTGTATTTTTCCAACGTGAAACATTTCTACTGAAAAAAATGGACCGAAGCATACATAAACTTGGTTAAAAAGATGTGAAGTCTTTTGTACAATTTTTTTTCCGCTTTTCTATAATATAGCCAATTTTCCACTTTGGAAACAGTTTTGTTTTCTGTTAATGCTTCGCTTTGTTATCTTCTTTTCTAACGTACATATTTTAGCGTACATTAAAGTCTTCTTCCAGACCAATAGTCGTTAGAGTTCAAACATTCAAGAAATATAAAAGTCTTGTTTTATTTGTATCCAACCCACAATAGGAAACTGGTTCGGTAAACTAGTTATTTGTTCAAATATGTTAGGAAAAACAGACTTAAAAGAGACAAATTCTGTAATGTGTATTGGTGTACAGCTTATCTCAGCAAAAGTAGATTCTGTCTGTTTTCGGTACGAATTTGCCGTATATTTGGGCGTATTCTGATATTTTCATTCTTCGACAAATAAAGTACCGCCGTGGACATACTGAATACATATGTATAAGGTATCTCACCATAAGTGTAATTTGTTAACTACTACTAAACTACAGGTGATCGGACAAAAATATTAGAACATATTTGACAACATTTTTTATGCAGAATGCCACCGTGATAAAAAAAAAGTTTTATCTCCAATTTCCCAAGGTTATACCAAAGTCGATTTCTTAAATGGAATGCTATATTCTTGTTTTAGTATTATGAAAGTACAGAGAAGAAAATGTTCAACATGCGTCTTTGAAGTGTGCTTGAATCAAATCAAAGACGGGCAAACAAAAAATTTTACAACAGACGAGAATTAATGTCCTGATTGCTGTTAAGTGATTCTAAATTTAAAAAATATTTATTGTATAATTCAAGCAGGGAAGAGAGCAATCACTGCTGAATCACTTAAGGAACGAAAATTACCATAATCCGAACACTGAGATGCCACAAGTTGCAAAAAAATACACAAACTTCGTCTAATAATTCCAAGTAAAATAGCTCGAATTTAAAAAGACAAAACATAAGTGATTGCTATTTTCGTTTCTTAGATTACATAACAAACTTGCAATTGAAAGAGTTTGTACCTCATAATTACGTATTAACTTTGTTTGAAATTCTTTCGATATTATTACAAATGTTAAGTATTACTAAACGTAATGTAATGATTTCGTCTATTTCATATTTTATCTAAAAAATGGTTGTTTATTTACACGTTGAATCCCGCGTTAATGTCATACAATTTTCTCAAAGCGCTATAGTGATTCTATTTTTATGCAATACATATTATGATAAAATATTACTGGTAACAGTTAAGGTGGACAGTGTAACCATGTATTTTGGACTTTCTGCGATTCACGTATTTTTTATGATATTGACATTAAGAATTTCATTTGTTCAGGTGTGTGCCACTAAGTACAACGCGTCTTAGAACGGAAATTTTGAAAAAACTAAGCAACAAATTCAACAAATTATTCAAAAAAGTTGATACATAGTGAAGATTTTGCAGGTTCGCCTTTTTTTTATTTAGAGTGTTCTAATACAATACACCACAGTAAGCGAACGCATACTTACGATTGCATATTATAATATGTAATAGAATTTTCGTACATTTTGTGCTAAATTAATTTTTTTGGACACGTGCAGTAACAACGATAACATTGAAAAATCTTGGCGGATCAACTCGAATAATGTCTACCTGTTGGTAGTGAACGTGTTAATAAATAACTACCCTTTGCACTCGCTGCAGGTTATTGCTGAGAAAGAAATACATAAACTCAAAATTTCTTCTAGTATTTATTTCCTAAAATGAAACAAGGAAAAATAAGCAACAAAATGAAATAAAGAAATAGAAGCAATGAAAAACATGCAATCTGTAGTCCTATTAAAAACTTATAAAATTTATAGTGAATCAACTCAACGATGAATTCCAACAACTACGAAAACATTTATCTACAACATATTCAGCCAATAGTTTGAACGACGAAGTACATATTTTTCGTGCGCGAAGAAATAAACGAGACCATATTCGATATTCGAAGAGAAAAACGCCAAGTGAAAGAACACAAACAAATTGATGATTGTTCCGCACATCATTATACCTCCGAAAATAATAAAATATAAAATTTCAGTTTTACTTCGTAACGTATAAATGAATAAAGACTTACGCAAATATTGGATATTCGAAGAGAAAAAACGCCAAATAAAAGAACACAAACAAATAGATGATTATTCCGAACATCACTATACCTTCGAAAATAATAAAATATAAAATTTCAATTTTACTTCGTAACATATAAATGAATAAAGTTTTACGTAAATTGTTTCGAAACGTTTTATTCTTTCGGAATTAACCATTTTTATTAACATTTTTCACATTCTCGTTCTATTCCCGCGTAGACAGCGAAAGGTTTTGAACAATAAAACTGTTACGCGCACCGTTCAAATGAGAATCGCGTTCTGTGTCGTCGATTCTACGAGGGTCGTAAATCCTCGACGCGTTGTGCCACTTGAATTATACGCGTTTTCTCACGACCGTTTAGGGAGATGAGAATGATTTTGTTGTATGTAAAGAGGTAACAAAGAACGTATATTTTCACTAAAAATGTATAACAAACGAGTTTGGATACTAAGTTAATTTGTCGCGATAAAGTAATGTTCGCGTGTTGAGTGTTGAGTGTAAGAGTGTAATGTTGTAACGGATTGTTTAGTGACGCGTGTTGTCGGTGCGAGAGTTTGAATCAGAGTGCCCTTCTCGTCGTTTTGGAAGAATCATGAAGGAAAGGGCTCGTGGAAGTTTTTAGGAAAGGAAAGGGATTTGCCAATCAGGGAGGTTTTTTTCTGGTGATGTTGTTAACCTATGATTGGATGCAAGTTTGCTCCACCCATAGCGGAAAATGCAGTGTTTCCCCTTTTTTGCTGTTGAGTGGGGCGACATGTGGTTGCAGCATGTCTTAGTAAAAGAGAAAGCGGGTATTGGGACTTGACTGAATATTGAAGACTAAGTGCAACGCTGAAGTAATAAAGATGTTAGGAAGGTACTTGAAATGGTCACGGAGGATTAGGGAACGGAGTCGTGGAAGTATAATGAATGCCATGAAGGCTATTTTTGAGGAGTCTCAAGAGTGTAGGTATAAGGCTTTGTTTTGAGGATGGGACAGGACTCCGGGCGAGACGACTCGTTTTGAGAAGTGAAAGTGTGGTGTGTAACAAACAAATAGATGATTATTCCGAACATCACTATACCTCCGAAAATAATAAAATATAAAATTTCAATTTTACTTCGTAACATATAAATGAATAAAGTTTTACGTAAATTGTTTCGAAACGTTTTATTCTTTCGGAAATTATACCATTTTACACAAAATGACGGATTAACATTTTTCACATTCTCGTTCTATTCCCGCGTAGATTCCTGAAAAGCGAACTCTTGGAGGTTTTGAACAATAAAATTTTCTTCCCCCAAGAAGAAGGGCTATTAATTCTATCGAAAATTTGTAACGAAGGTTAAGGAAGTTTGTTCTTCCAGTAGTGGAGAAATGGCGTGTCCAGGGTCCGCGTTTGCTGAGACAAGCTATACGTCGAATGTGCATGGACAGGAAAGTCAGTAGATTCCTAACTGCCTCCACGAACTCGACCACCAAGCTAACTCGTACACCAACCAGCGCATATCGGCTGGCATCCAAGTTACGGAAGTTTCGCATAACGACGTTTCGCCAACGTGTCCCGCAAAGTTTGCCTCTTAAAACCGCCTGCTAACTATCCGGCGATCGGAATATTTCGCATGGTGCTAAGGTTGCAGTGAATGCGTGTGTGGCGAAGTCAGATTATTGTTCGAGCTTATCGAATATCCTGAAATATGTATGAAAGAATGGCTGGGTTCAATTAGTTTCTCGGCGACAAGCAAACAGAACGTCAAAAGGGAAACTTCTGGTGGTCCGAAGATAAAATTCGGTGAAAATATTACTCTTTTCTTAACCCGTTTGCTACTGTTTTCACCAGAGTTCGGCGTCACAGATATTTGACGCGGGTTGTTTGTCAATTTATGATAGCTGGTATGCAGCAAATCGTGCCACAAATAAATTGGTTGAATTATAAAACAGTAAAATTGATGTAGAATGTATTTGGTCTGTTGAAAGTCTTTTTATTGGGTTGGAGGGAAAGTTCTGTCGTATTTTTAAGATGCAGGTCATTTTTCTTGTAAATAAAAAAACATTTGGCTAATGAGTCATTCGGATTTTTTGTTTGTTTTTTATAGCTGCTGTATAATATAAAAGGAGTCCTTTTTTACCGTTCATCATTTACTTGTGATATTTAAAGTGAAAAACATGTCAGTAGATAAAGTGCATTTACGACACTGCATTTTATATGAATTCCACAAAGGAAGCAACGCATCGGTTGCATGTAAAAATTTATGTGCGGTATTCGGAGAAGATATTGTAAATGTTCGTACTTGTCAAAGATGGTTTAGCAAATTTCGTTCCGGGGATCTGAGCCTCCAAGAAAGTGATCGATCTGGACGACTATCTAAGATCGATAATGATGTTTTACGATCGATGTTGGAAAATAATCCACATTTAACAAGTCGAGAAATTGCAGAAGAGTTTGGCATTCATCGTACAACACATTAAATGTATTATGATTAATATTAAACACATATTTTTATAAATGAATTCAAATATTTTCTTTAAAATACGACAGAACTTTCCCTCCAACCCAATACATGAGAAGCCAGCGTAGGACGTTTTTGAGGATAAACCATAACTACATAATGCATTATACTATGTGCAGACAAAGGTTTGAATGTTCATGATATAAATAAATAATTTTTATTTCACTATGAAAAATGGCTTCATCTGGTATTTTTCTTTTCAATTAGTTAATTTTTCTTTAAATAAATGTGTCACCCATACATGATGCATTATACTGTGTATGGACAAAGGTTTAAAAGCTCGTAATATAAATAAATAATTTGTATTTAACGATGAAAAATGGCTTTATACGCCCTATAAAAACTAACGACAATCGGTGGCATATTAAAGCAGTAAAATGCTTCGGCTGTGGTAATCAATTTTCATCTTAGGCTCTAGTAGCGAAGGGATTAATATCTTTATAATGATTTTGGCATTCTATTCTATAGCAAAAATAAAAACTCGGTGAAATTGAAACAAAGATGTAAAATTTACATTCCCTTGAGAAAGATGCGTAGAAGTGGAGAAATATAGATTTCGAAGTTTTTTAATGAATTGAAATAATTTGTGTATACATATATACATTTTTTATATATATATTTATTATAACATTTTTATTATATTTTATAACATATATGTATATATATATATTCATGCAATACAATTTTTGAACTTCTCTTTATATTTATATAACGAATATATAATAAATATAAAAAAGTGTATATAAATATGTATACATTATACAAATATATATATTACATTCTAACAAATTAAGAAATCAAAAGAAATACCCGCATCGACCATATTGATACAAAAAGAGCAAAATGCATAATTTAAGAGCTTGACACACAGTGATTGATGGGATCTTCAATATACACAAGACTCGTATGGTCATTGCCACGATTGACACCGCTATTGATTCGTGTGTGACCTGACCTTGATTCTTCGTGCACCCAAAGGAGCATCGGTATTGTCTTTTAATCTGATGAAAATAACTGCAATGTTGGCGAAACGTCGGTAGACTAAAAACCAAACGGTTCCAACCCAGACCTCTAGAGTAACATTATTCCCACGTACACATATGAAATGTTTGCCAGAAATGGAGAGTAGAGTCCGTGAATATTCTGAGAAAAATTAGTATTTTCATGACTGCAGCTAGCCTAGCAAAATAAATCCGTAAAAACGTTTCTGTTTGTTCTGCAGTTTCAATAGGAAAAGCTTAAATAAATGCTACCTTCGTAAAATTTGTGCATCTGTTTGTGAATGTCATAATGATATTTTGTCTCTGATAAGAGAGATTATTATTTATACTTGGATTTAAAGATGTAGTAAATCTCTTCTTTCTGATTTTTCACACGCTTCTATTCTTAAAAACGCAAATGATTCATTTTTCATGATTATTTCTAGGAAGTTGTACGAATTTGATTAGAAACGCAAATTTATTTGACAAACTTGCTCTGGCGTGTTCGGCCATCATACGGAAATTCGATGTTTCTGTTCGCCTGCTTGACATAATTAGACTGAAAAGACTCTATAACACGCATCTGCTGCAACTATAATCTAAAAGCCCTAACCTAGTTACCAACCTCGGGTTTCTGAAAGTAATTCACATCGATACGGACGCTAAAGACATTGCAACAATGGCGGCGAACACTATGGACTCATATTACGCACGTAGACAGTTCATATTATTATTAACATCAAGTTTTCGGCACTAGTAGGAAATAAAAATTAATTTTGCAATAAATTATAATTACTTCATTGAATCTTGAAATGATTTGCATCAATTCAAACGACGAGGACGTTGAAACAATGTCAGTGAAAAAAAAACCATATTTACAGTGAGCATATTTTTACACAGTACAAGAAAATTTGCAATAAATTCATTTTTCGAATACATGTGAAGTTAGATTTTTGGGAATGATATAAAGTAGAAAAGAATTTTGCGGTAAATTATCGTCACTTTATTAAAATTGGTCGTATCTCACATCAACATAGACGTCAAAATGTGTGTGCAATTAGATTTTCAGCTGTAGTAGGAAATAAAAATTAATTTTGCGATAAATTATCATTATTGCATTGAAATTGAACGGAACTCGTATCGACATAAACATGAATGACAACCATCATCAGAAAAAGTATCAAACAACAACACATTCTACGCACTCACATAATTATTTGACTGAATAAATGAATGAACACAGTACATATGATGATACATTTTTGATGAAAAAAGTAAACTTTGCATAGAGACAATCATTTGTTTTCTCTTCACAATGCTTATATGGACTATAACCGGGGAGATTCCAGAGGTTCACCATTTTTAAAAGTGGTTCTTGTTCCATAAACATTTGGGATGCTTTGGTCTGCTGCATTTATGGGGTATAAAAGAAAATAGCGACCTTTTCTGAGTGTCATAAGTAAGGGAAAGAGTGAGATGCAGAAAGGTGCAAGGTACAGGGTTATGCCAGTTCATATCATGGCGTAGGATATCTTAGGCTACGTATCTGCATCTCTTTAGAGCAAATGCGGTACTAAAGAAAAAAGATTCCAAGGGAAGCAACGAGAATGCTAAAATGTTTGAGAATGACAGCAAGATTAGTGATAGAAAGCTACATTATTTATAATGTATGTATGTATTAAAAGAATACAATAATGCGAACACATAGCTGCTAAGATGTTGCAGAAAATAATGCAATTCATATATTTCCGACATATATACTACATATCAAGAAAAAATTACCAACTGTTTTCAATACAAATTTTCTCACCAAAACAACATTTTACTTCAAATCGAACAATTTAGTTTAATCACCGGTCGCAGTTGTCAACAAACTGTAAATAAATTACAGACGGCTTAAATATGAACGGACACATCGTCATTGTATAGTATTAAAATAACGGCATTGAAAACTACAAAATGGCGGAAACGAAATGAAAGAAAAAATGGAAAACACGAAATCAAGAAAACATTACCGACTGTTTTCAATACAAATTTCCTCACCAAAACAACATTTTACTTCAAATCGAACAATTTAGTTTAATCACCGGCCGCATTTGTGAACACACTGTAAATGAACTACAAACAGCTTAAATATGAACGGTGACATCGTCATTCTATGGTATTAAAATAACGGCAATAAAAACTACAAAATGGCGGAAAGAAAATTAAAGAAATAACGGAAAACACGATATCAACAAAATAATACCGACAGTTTTCAACATAAATTTTCTCACGAAAGCAAAATTCTGTTTCAAACCGAACAGTGCAGTCTAATCACCGGCCGCATTTGCCAACAAACTGTAAATTAACTACAAACGGTTTATATATAAACGGTCACATCGTAATTTTCTGGTATTAAAATAACGGTAATGAAAACTACAAAATGGCGGAAATGGAATGAAAGAAAGAAATGGAAAACACAGCATCAACAAAACATTACCGATAGTTTTCAATTCAAATTTTTTCACCAAAACACAATTCTGCTCCAAATCGAACAATTCAGTCTAATCACCGGCCGTATTTGTCAACAAACTGTAACTGAACCACAAACGGCTTAAATATGAACAGTGGCGTAATCATTCTATGGTATTAAAATAACAGCAATGAAACTACAAAATGACGGAAAGGAAATGAAAGAAAAAACAGAGAACACGATATCAAGAAAATATTACCGACAGTTTTCAATACAAATTTTCTCACCAAAACAACATTTTACTTCAAATCGAACAATTTAGTTTAACCACCGGTCGCAGTTGTCAACAAACTGTAAATAAATTACAGACGGCTTAAATATGAACGGACACATCGTCATTGTATAGTATTAAAATAACGGCATTGAAAACTACAAAATGGCGGAAACGAAATGAAAGAAAAAATGGAAAACACGAAATCAAGAAAACATTACCGACTGTTTTCAATACAAATTTACTCACCAAAACAACATTTTACTTCAAATCGAACAATTTAGTTTAATCACCGGCCGCATTTGTGAACACACTGTAAATGAACTACAAACAGCTTATATATGAACGGTGACATCGTCATTCTATGGTATTAAAATAACGGCAATAAAAACTACAAAATGGCGGAAAGAAAATTAAAGAAATAACGGAAAACACGATATCAACAAAATAATACCGACAGTTTTCAACATAAATTTTCTCACGAAAGCAAAATTCTGTTTCAAACCGAACAGTGCAGTCTAATCACCGGCCGCATTTGCCAACAAACTGTAAATTAACTACAAACGGTTTATATATAAACGGTCACATCGTAATTTTCTGGTATTAAAATAACGGTAATGAAAACTACAAAATGGCGGAAATGGAATGAAAGAAAGAAATGGAAAACACAGCATCAACAAAACATTACCGATAGTTTTCAATTCAAATTTTTTCACCAAAACACAATTCTGCTCCAAATCGAACAATTCAGTCTAATCACCGGCCGTATTTGTCAACAAACTGTAACTGAACCACAAACGGCTTAAATATGAACAGTGGCGTAATCATTCTATGGTATTAAAATAACAGCAATGAAACTACAAAATGACGGAAAGGAAATGAAAGAAAAAACAGAGAACACGATATCAAGAAAATATTACCGACAGTTTTCAATACAAATTTTCTCACCAAAACAACATTTCACTTCAAATCGAACAATTTAGTTTAACCACCGGTCGCAGTTGTCAACAAACTGTAAATAAATTACAGACGGTTTATATATGAACGGACACATCGTCATTGTATAGTATTAAAATAACGGCATTGAAAACTACAAAATGGCGGAAACGAAATGAAAGAAAAAATGGAAAACACGAAATCAAGAAAACATTATCGACTGTTTTCAATACAAATTTCCTCACCAAAACGACATTTTACTTCAAATCGAACAATTTAGTTTAATCACCGGCCGCATTTGTGAACAAACTGTAAATTAACTACAAACAGCTTAAATATGAACGGTGACATCGTCATTCTATGGTATTAAAATAACGGCAATAAAAACTACAAAATGGCGGAAAGAAAATTAAAGAAATAACGGAAAACACGATATCAACAAAATAATACCGACAGTTTTCAACATAAATTTTCTCACGAAAGCAAAATTCTGTTTCAAACCGAACAGTGCAGTCTAATCACCGGCCGCATTTGCCAACAAACTGTAAATTAACTACAAACGGTTTATATATAAACGGTCACATCGTAATTTTCTGGTATTAAAATAACGGCAATGAAAACTACAAAATGGCGGAAATGGAATGAAAGAAAGAAATGGAAAACACAGCATCAACAAAACATTACCGATAGTTTTCAATTCAAATTTTTTCACCAAAACACAATTCTGCTCCAAATCGAACAATTCAGTCTAATCACCGGCCGTATTTGTCAACAAACTGTAACTGAACTACAAACGGCTTAAATATGAACAGTGGCGTAATCATTCTATGGTATTAAAATAACAGCAATGAAACTACAAAATGACGGAAAGGAAATGAAAGAAAAAACAGAGAACACGATATCAAGAAAATATTACCGACAGTTTCCAACATAAATTTTCTCACAAAAGCAAAATTCTGTTTCAAACCGAACAGTTCAGTTTAATCACCGGCCGCATTTGTCAACAAACTGTAAATTAACAACAAACGGCTTTATATATAAACGGTCACATCGTAATTTTCTAATATTAAAATAACGGCAATGAAAACTACAAAATGGCGGAAATGGAATGAAAGAAAAAAGAAAACACAGCATCAACAAAACATTACCGATAGTTTTCAATTCAAATGTTTTCACCAAAACACGATTCTGCTCCAAATCGAACAATTCAGTTTAATCACCGGCCGCATTTGTCAACAAACTGTAAATGAACAACAAACGGCTTAAATATAAACGGTCACATCGTCAGTCTATAATATTAAAATGACGGCAATGAAAACTACAAAATGGCGGAAAGGAAATGAAAGAAAAAACAGAGAACACGATATCAAGAAAATATTACCGACAGTTTCCAACATAAATTTTCTCACAAAAGCAAAATTCTGCTCCAAATCGAACAATTCAGTTTAATCACCGGCCGCATTTGTCAACAAACTGTAAATGAACAACAAACGGCTTAAATATAAACGGTCACATCGTCAGTCTATAATATTAAAATAACGGCAATGAAAACTACAAAATGGCGGAAAGGAAATGAAAGAAAAAAAATGGAAAACACGATAAAAGTCCCTGTATATTCACAACCTTCGAGCCGTGCGAACCGCCACAATAACGACTAAACATTTGTTAAGTATGCTAAAAAGCGTAATGCAACTCCTACAAATGCGGACGCAATAATTCATATGGCATAACCGGTTAGAAACGATGGAAACAACACTTTTGCAGAGAGTTTGCGAAAAAAGATGGCCGCGAACACATGTGCAAAGTCGACGCCTGTGCCTTGAAACTATGGTAATTTTCTAAGAGGCTTACGGCGCTTCACCCATTGCCAGGCAAGAGACTCTTTACTATGTATTACTCCGCCACCGCATACGACCCTGCGAAATGTGTCCCAAGTGCAACTGCAACGAAAAAGTGTCCAGAAGATAGCCCTGTATACTACAAAAATTGATAAGTACCTTGTTTATAGCACGTCGTATGTATCAATAAAGAAAAGTTGTTGAACCGCGAAGAACCTTTAAAAACACATAATAGGATAAAACTAACATTACTCATAATACTAGGCACGATAATACTAAATATTAACACTGAATGCTATAATGCTAAATACTAATACTGGTACTAATAAGTGCTAAAAAAAATAAAACTATCGAACTTTAGATGTAAACGCTTACCTATTCTTGTTCCAACGAAAAGGAACTTTGCTATGCATTACTTCGACACCATATATGACGAAATATATCCAAGGTATAATACAATCGCAGCAAAAAAATGTCCACGAGATATTTTTCTGTACAAGAATTCGTCAACAAGTTATTCAGTAACATAAAAGATATTCATGCATTAAAAATATTGCTAAGTTTGAGAGAATTTTTTTAATGGACAAGGGGATTTTTTAAATGGACCAGTCGGCTATCAGAAGAAAAACTAATTAATTATCGTAGACTCTTATATTACACGAAACTTCGGTTTCATCCAAAGACAAATATTTCATAGAAATGTGGACATTGCATTTCCCAAAGCGTGACCCGTTTTCTAAAGTCAGATGAAAGTGTGTAATGTTAGTTTGGTCTCTTTTTAGCAGAAATTACGTATTTGATCTCTTCCCAAGAGATTTGTACAGAAATCTGTATTGAAAAAAATCATTGCTTATTTCTCTCGCATATGGTTTCATGACTATTTTGCGGTCTGCCATTCCAATTTTTTATACAAATGATCGGAGAGAAAAATACATGGCACAATCAAGTCACAAATTTGTATTTATTAACACTTTACACGAAAATATTTGCAACAGTCATACGGGTATTCTACATCCGCGATATATTATATATGCATACGTTTGTAATAAAATAACAACAATTAACCAAGGCTGATTTTGGAACTCTCCTCTAACACAACTACTCCGGATATTTTTTTTATTACATATCTTTCCTCTATCTCCACGATATTGTCTTCATGGACTGTTACTGCACTGCTGACGAGTTAGCTCTCAGGAAGTTATAAATCCATCTCAAATTATTTATAATTTTTATTTGTTTTTTTTTAAATTTCGTTTTGACTTCTAAACATTTTAAATATATTAAAATTAGCGAATATAGTTTGTTTTTCGCCAAAATTACAATTTACATATGAGATTGTGACAATATTTTGCGCATGGCGGATATAATCGTCATGACATAAAATTGTGCCACATCTCCATGACAGATATAGTCGTCAAACACACTTAACTAATTAATCTGCCCGAAGCACATTTAATGCACCAAGAACAAACTGGTTCCAAATTTAAAAAATAATGTCACCAACAAAAGAACGGAAAACCCCGTAAAATTGGCTAAGGAAAGCAAAATGACTGACAAAATCGTATAGCCAAGAAAATACCCCTTCCTGTCGCTATTAACCCAGTCCCCGTTGTTGCGACGTTAACTCTACGTTAAAAGGAAAAAGTCTCGTGCAAAGGCAGTGGCGGAGACGCGTAAAGCGGCTAAAGAAGATAAAGAAGATCTAGTGCATTCTCTTACAGAAGCGCAAAAGCGCAAAGGACAGTTCGGTCGGCGTCGTAAGAAAATAAATGAAAGAGCGGTAAGGAGCGGCTCGATTAATGGACCAACGGAGAACGTAGTCGCCATCAAGATAAAATATTCTCCCTCTGAGCCGGACGAAGCAGCACTTTGCGGTATCGACTTCTGACGCGAAAGTCAGCCGGTGCGAGATGAAAGACGTGGTGAGAAGAGAACAGAGCGTAAGAAGACGTCGATACGTGCCCGCTGGGAGAAATTTTGACGCTGAGAACTAATTTCGAAATTTCAGAGGAAGCCGCGAACGGCTGTCCGTTGTTCGTGTTGCTTGGAAACTGCAAAAATGACGAATTGTGCCCATAATTATGAAAGTGGTCTAAGTCATATATTTCTTGTTTCGAGATATTTAATGAATTGCATTTGAATAATTTAAAAAATATTTTTACATTATGCGACATTTTAATTTATAATTTTATTAGTCTTAATTAATGGAAATTTACTATGAATATGAAATTTTGCGTGAATTTTATACGATAATATTATTTTTAAAGATTGAATTGACTTAGACCATTTTCAAAATTAACTGAATGTCCTATAAATGACTTAAAGCAATAAAGAACTTTGAGTTTTATTTGAAACAATAATTTGATTGAAATAATTCGTGAACATTTATTACATTTATTAATTATTTTTAAACAGTGATCCATTTTTATCATTATTTCGAGTATTTAAGATTCTTAAAATGTTCCTGAAAAACTGGAGGGATGTACGGTAGTAAACTCATAATATCTTTATGTTTTTCTTCCGATACTGGTCTAATGGTGGTGTATAATGGAAGTAATTTAATATTTCCGTATATTTTTGGTCTTCCTTTTTTAGGTGAAAGATCCAAAACGTGAAATTTAGAATCATCTAAATATGTTTTATAGAACATTTTATAAGGTTATTATGTAGTTCAGTAACTCTTCTTGTTACGCGTCCAAGAAGTTGTCGTTATTATTAAAATTTGATTGCATTTATTTTATTTTCAAGTTGTTTATATAATTTATTTAAATTTTTGACTTAGACCACTTTCATAATTAAAACTAAATGAATTCCATATAATGTTGAAATTACAACCACTATCTAATGGTTCATTTTTGACAATTTCGTAAAAATTACATTGAATAAATTTAGTTAAAAATAATATGGTATGAAATAACTGATAAACTCATTTTTTTTTAATTTTGACTTAGACCACTTTCATAATTATGGGCACAATTATTGGCGTCGTGTAAATTGGTAGTGCTGATTACTTAGCCGACCAAATGGGGAGATATTCCACTTTTTTCTTAACACTTAGCGTGCGGCATACTTCGCCGCCGAATTTCGCGTGCAGCGGGCGTTTCTTGTTGAATCGCGCGGAAGTTTGGTTATTCAGAAAAATCGCAGTAAATCGAAAACTACTTCGTTTTTATGAACGAAACTTTTTTTATTTCACACTTAAATATATACTGTACGATTGTTTAACAAAAAACAAACGATATTTTCACGAAATCATAAAAATAAGCGATTTTTAAAGTTTTTCACACTATCATACGAAAAGTCCGATAATTTGTCAGCGCATATTTCTTCATCGCTATCTTTGTCACAACGGCTCATTCGATCAATTTTGTAATCAATAATAAAAAATCAAGCTTCAAATTGATAAAACACGTTCTGGAGCTAAGAATTCGATTGAAGACGAAATAACTCAGCAAAAGATCGAGTAACTCAACAATCATAACTTATGGGAAAAAAATGCAAAGCGTTGCCTAGCAACGCAAATAACACGCATATAATGTCACACATTCATGTAATTATACGTATTTAGTAGATTTGTGGTGGATATCCACTAACAACACCAAATCAACTAAATACGTATTTTTACGTGACCCGCGCTCCAGTGACAGACTACAAAAAACGTAAAAATACGTTGCCCGCATGGCAAGTGTTAAGAATGTGTTACCTTTTATTTTGTATAGTTTTTCGTTTTTTATTTAGTCAGTCTTGAACTGGAACTATTTGCAGTTCGTCAAATGCCTTTTCTATTTCTATGAGGTTCTCCGTTAAAAATTAATGCAAAAGGTTGTAGCTTCTAACTGAAATTTATCTACTTCCGACATCACCACGCTTTTAAAAATGCCAAAATAAGCGATTCACTATTTATTTAAAGTAAAATCGTCTAATTTACCTTCGATTTTACGTTTTGCATAAACTACAAAATAACTTCTTTGTTATTTATTTTTAATTTCACATTTGTATAAAATACATGGAACACAGATTTATTACCACCACATGTAGTATATCGGAAATATGTTATTAAGCATGAAAATACGCGATTCAGTATTTATTTCAATTAAAATCGTTTAATTTACCTTCGATTTTGCGTTTTGCATAAACTACAAAAAATACTTCTTTGGTATTTATTTTTGACTTCATGTTTGTATAAAATACATGGAACACAGGATTTCTACCACCACATTTAATTTGTCTGTTAATGTAATATTGACGTGTCTTGCGTCTTTCAAGTAGCAAAGATTAATTTCCGTTTTCTGCGGAAAATGTGTGCTCAGTAACACACGATTAGGTGTGGCACACACGGCTGCCTAAGTTTTAATTTGCGCAGCAAGATTAGACAAGTTGGACGATAGTAGTTTGTAGCATGGTGGTTTATGGATAAACACAAGAAGTTGGGCAACTTTGAAAGCGAATTGACCTTTTGCAAATATGTTATTAAGCATGAAAATACGCAATTCACTATTCATTTAAATTAATTCGTCTAATTTATCTTTGATTTTACGTTTTGCACAAAATACAAAAAATACATCGTTATTTATTGTTAATTTCATATTTATATAAAATACGTGGTACACACGGTTGCCTAAGTGTTAATTTGCGCGGAAAGATTAGGGCAGTTCGACGGTGGTAGTTTGTGGCGTGGTGGTTTCTGGATAGACACAAAATGTTGGGCAACTTTGAAAGCATATTGACCTTTTGCAAATATGTTATTCAGCATAAAAAAACGCGATTCACTATTCATTTAAATTAAAATCGTTAATTTATCTTTGATTTTATGTTTTGCACAAAATACAAAAAATACATCGTTATTTATTGTTAATTTCATATTTATATAAAATACATGGACACACAGGATTATTATCACGAAGTGTTAATTTCTCTGGAAAATAATGTTCGACGGTGGTAGTTTGTGGCGTGGTGGTTTCTGGATAGACACAAAATTTGGGCAACTTTGAAAGCATGTGTGACCTTTGCAAATATGTTATTCAGCATAAAAAAACGCGATTCACTATTTATTTCCTTTAAAATCAATTAATTTACCTTCGACTTTATGTTTTGCATAAACTACGAAAAATACTTCTTTGTTATTTATTTTTTAGTTTCATATTTGTATAAAATACATGGAACACAGGATTATTACCACGACATGTAATTTCTCTGTTAAAATAATGTTGAGGTGTCTTATGCCTTTGAAGTAACGGAGATTAATTTGCGTTTTCTATGAAAAGTGTGTGCTTGGTAAGATACGATTAGGTGTGGCATACGTGGTTGCCTAAGTGTTAATTTGGGCAGCAAGATTAGAGCAGTTAGACGGTGGTAGTTTGTGGCGTTGTGGTTTCTGGATAGGCACAAAACGTTGGGTAACTTTGAAAACGAATGGACCTTTTCCAAATATGTTATTAACCCTTTCGCTACGGCAGCCCCGTCCGCCGAAGTACTGTCACTGAACGGAAACTCGCGCCGGAAATATGCACAGTGCGCGTGGTTTCTGTATATATGTTGTTCTAAGTCTTAAATCGGAACTGTGCCGAATACATCGGAAAGTCTCAAAAGTTTCAAGAAATTATTAATCCAATATGTCAATAAAATCAACGGAAAATGCTCTGCCGATAACGAAAAATGTTGCCATCGGCTATAGATGACACTTGTACAGATTATTTCGATGCCGCATATATGCGGCGCTCGTACCCAAAAGTCGTGGCGTGGATGCCGCGTATATGCGGCGCTCGTACTACTGGTCGTCGAGTGGATGCCGCATATATGCGGCGCTCGTACCCAGAAGTCGTGGCGTGGATGCCGCGTATATGCGGCGCTCGTACTACTGGTCGTCGAGTGGATGCCGCATATATGCGGCGCTCGTACCCAGAAGTCGTGGCGTGGATGCCGCGTATATGCGGCGCTCGTACTACTGGTCGTCGAGTGGATGCCGCATATATGCGGCGCTCGTACCCAGAAGTCGTGGCGTGGATGCCGCGTATATGCGGCGCTCGTACTACTGGTCGTCGAGTGGATGCCGCATATATGCGGCGCTCGTACCCAGAAGTCGTGGCGTGGATGCCGCGTATATGCGGCGCTCGTACTACTGGTCGTCGAGTGGATGCCGCATATATGCGGCGCTCGTACCCAGAAGTCGTGGCGTGGATGCCGCGTATATGCGGCGCTCGTACTACTGGTCGTCGAGTGGATGCCGCATATATGCGGCGCTCGTACCCAGAAGTCGTGGCGTGGATGCCGCGTATATGCGGCGCTCGTACTACTGGTCGTCGAGTGGATGCCGCATATATGCGGCGCTCGTACCCAGAAGTCGTGGCGTGGATGCCGCGTATATGCGGCGCTCGTACTACTGGCCGTCGAGTGGATGCCGCATATATGCGGCGCTCGGCGCGAAAGGGTTAAGCACGAAAAGCTGGCAGATGATTTTCTATTTGTATTGTCCTATATCGAAGCTTAATGAAAAATCCATGTATTTAAAGCTTGATAGTTGATAAAGTTAAGCTGAACTACAATGAAGTGATGAAAATACTAGCTTTGACAACGGTAAATTAGGCAAGTCTGGAAATGAATAGGTTCTCCTACAAGTATTATGAAACGCGCAAATCTGCGGCACATATGTTTCATATCGAGCTGTTTTGAAATTTAAGGAATAATATTAATGTTCAAGTGTTGATATTTATAAAAGTAAGTCGAAACGGAATGCTTTTTAAGGAAACGGGTTGGGTAAGCGAAGATACATCTCAAAACGTGAAAATCAATGAGACGCATATTCTTGTATTAATCGATTTTGTGATGTGCGAAGTGGAGCATGCCTTTGAATGCGAAACTCGAAGATACTCACATCGTCCTACATAACGTTTAATATCTCTACAACTGATATCTATTTTTGTATATTTCATCTTTCATTTTTTGTATTTTATCATTTCTGCTATTACCTTACCAGATAACGTAAAGCCAAAATCAAGACTTAAACGGATAAAAATAAAAACAAACAGAATCACAACAGGACATAAAGATACTGTAAAACAGCAAGCAGGAAACCAAAAAATGATAATGCACATTTCCATTATTACATTATTTCTATCATTTCTATTATTACATTACCAGATAACGTAAAGTCAAGATCAAGATTTAAGCGCACAAAAATAAAAAGAAGAGAATTGCAACAGAATATAAAGATGTTGTAAAACAGCAAGCAGGAAACCAAAAAATGATAATGCACATTTCTATTATTACATTATTTCTATCATTTCTACTATTGCATTATCAAATAACGTAAAACCAAGATCAAGACACAAACGGACAAAAATAAAAAGAACAGAATTCCAACAGGACATGGAGATACTGTAAAGCAGCGACCAGGCGACCAAAAAATGGTAATGCAGATAAGGAACAAAGTAAAAGTCGTGAAAAGCAGACTGAAAATTAGAAAGAAAACTTCGGGAATGAAAATAGCGCAAAAAGTTAACAGAAGTAAAGGTGACCGCGGAAAGTGTGGGACGTGCATGATAGAGTTAGTCAAAATAAGGTATGCAGTGGAAACGTGCGGACTCCTTCATAACCCACATATTTCTTTGCGCGCCGTCCGTTATCGCCTATTTGAGAAGGCGTAATGTTCCAGACCGGATCTTCCTAAAGCTGTTACTCGAAGAAACGTAGTGTTCCGAGACTGTCGGTTGGCAGAACACTTTATCTGAAAAATCGCAGCTTCCTTTTTCTGAAGCGCTCCTTTATCTACTGGATTTCGCACATTTCGCACATTCACAAATAACTTTCATGTCGTATCCGTCAACCGCTTTCATGCAATCTCAGCACGTGACGTACAATGCAATTGTGAAATCGAAGTTGAGTTGGAAGTCATTTACGTTCACTGGAAATATTATGCCGTTTTTATGGCAGTATAATGGGAACTACCCTAAAATCCGACGTTTCTTTCGACAATATATTAATATGAAATTGTTATAGTGTGATAACGGAATTCAGATACAAGAGAAATTACAAGGATAGTTTCGAAAAATTTATGCATAAAAATTGTCTTCACGCAATAGGAAAGTTAATAAAAAAACTCGTAACAAAAATGTGTTGCTCGTCAATGATGCGATATAAAGATTTAAAACATAATAACGTGATATAATAAACACTTGTGAATTATTGAACATAACAAATAGTATCTACACAGTGTAAAAATTAATCAGAAAACATGGAATAAAAATATACCGCTAATCAATACTGCAGCAGGTAGTACATATACATATATATACATTGAAAATGTTTACAGGTCGATTGTGAGAAAATTGTTTCCTTCCTTCGTCCAGTTAGACGAATCTTCTAATTCTATTGCAGCAAAGCAATTGATGCTTCAAGTTCGTATAAAACAGGTAACCCTAAAAACTGATTACATTAATGGAACAAAGAAATTAAAGAATTTTACCATAAATAACCAAATGGCCAGCAAAAGAAAAGGTATTAGGGCACACATACTCAGAAACTAACTAAAAAAACCACAGATCATCAAGTTACGGACAAATAATCTAAGCTCTTGTAAAACTATGCGTGATCTTTGTCAATTTCGTTAAAACAACTAGCACTGCATAGAACTTTATTCAAATTTTTTAATGTTATCAAAACGAGTGCAGTGCTGCTCTCTACTAATTAAATTCTTCTTCGGCAACTAGGATTGGACAGTTTACTTTTAAGTCTTCAAACACTGCCGAAAATGGTGCAGTGCAGCTTCCCACTAGTTGCCTATGTATTCTTTTCAAACGTAAACAATTTTGGGCGTATGCGGATATTTCTAAAACTTGAAGAAAAAAGTAACGATGTCGTATGTCGTGCAACAGACTGTATAAAAGAATTCAATATTGATTACGTAACGTAAAATGCGTTCTCGCCTTTCTGCAATTTGATGTTCCGAGAATATTAATGGTGACTTTGATGTCGATCGTTAACAAAGCATGTTAACAGGTTTCAATACAATAAATAATCTAAATACTGCAAAGCCAGGCATATATAACATCGCGCCATATCATATCATACTTATTTCAATACTGAAGTGTGCAGAAAATTCTTATTCTGACGTAACACATGCTTCACGCGATAATGGCATTAGCAAATGAATTATTAAGTACTCTGTGAAAAGTACTAGTTATTTTCTTCAATATACATTTAACCAAAGTTAAGCTACCATGACGTTCAAGCATGAATTTCGTCAAAACTCGGCATTATCATAATGCTATTGCAGCATTCTTACACGTTAAAATATGAAACGCATCATTCGATACTTATCTCGCAAAGCAATTGACTAAAAGCTCGAGAAATGATCAAAAGAAGACATATTTGTCTGACCCATTTGAACGATTACTTTTCGAAATTGTCATCTTTGTACGAGGCAACAACATACGCGAATTTTTTCGCTTATTTCGGTTCCAAGCATTCAACTATTTTCGTAGCTACCCTTCTTCTTCAGAACCGCATATAACGAAGTAATTAATTCACGGGCTAGTTGGCACGATAAATATCACCGATAAACATCTATCAATACGTCTGGTAAAAAGTACCTCTAAATACACACAGGATCATTTCTGTCTTTGGGGCTATCTATTCCTATAGAAAGGTTTACGAAACAGCTAAAAAATATCATAATACGGTGACCAAAAAAGTTCTTGCGCGTTTTAGTAGAAAGCAGTTTAGCACGTTCATTGTCCGTGTGTCAAACACGATTCAAAATGGGTTTTAGCTTTTGAGCCTCGTGACCAGGAAGCTTCAACGCGTGTCAAGCAATAATTAAAAATAGTTTGTCCAAAAACGAAGGAATAAGAGGGGTGTATTATTTGCCTAAGCCTTAAGAAGCGTAAAAAAGTACTTTATTTAATCATGGATTCTGTGTTTGATGCCCGAAAAGTACATATGTTCCATTCATCGTTCATATGGGGACATAAATGTCATCATAAACTGTTAAAACTATTTCAAATTTTATTGTAATATATGTAAAACGTTAATCCTTCTTCTTGGTTGAAAGTATTTACCCCTTTTAGCGTTTTACGTTCCTCAACCTACGTGTTTCTTAATCAGTGATTTTTTCCTGAGATGTTCGAAATATATTTGGATTTCGAAATTTGCGTCAATAATGAAGAATAATAAATGTTTCGAAAATTGCGTAAATAATGAGGAACAATAAATGTAAAACGTTAACCCTTTTCCTTGGTTGAAAGTATTTAGTCATTTTATCGTGTTACATTCCTCAATCTATGTGTTTCTTAATCAGTGATTTTTTCCCCAGAGATTCCAAATATATTTGCATTTCGAAAATTGCATAAATAACGAAGAATAATTAATGTTTCGAAAATGGCGTAAATAATGAGGAATAATAAATGTAAAACGTTAACCCTTCTTCTCGGTTGAAAGTATTTACTTATTTTATTGTGTTACCTTCCTCCACCTACGAGTTTCTGAATCAATGATTTTCCCTCAGATGTTCCAAATATATCTGCATTTCGAAATTTGCGTAAATAATGAGGAATCATAAATGTTTCGAAAATTGCGTAAATAATGAGCAATAAGAAATGTAAAATGTTAACCCTTTTTCTTGGTTGAAAGTATTTACTCATTTTATCGTGTTACATTCCTCAATTTACGTGTTTCTTAATCAGTGATTTTTTTCCTCAGAGATACCAAATATATTTGCATTTCGAAAATTGCGTAAATAACGAAGAATAATAAATTCTTCCAAAGTTTTTAGAAATATATAATTTTTTTCGTATAAATGAAAGAAATCTGTAAAAAAAACTGCGACGTGCAAACTGGTAAAATGTTCGCGTTGAAAAAAAATTTGCCGACCACAAGCGTAATTAATTTTCAATTAATCAACGTGTTTGTACGAGTTTCTCTTGTAATTTCATTATTTTATTTACCAAAACCAATAAATCTACTTCAGCACGTTTAGAATCGTTTTTTCAATCTCTTTATCAACGTTACATAAAGAGCCATACGCTTAAAATGTTTCGAATAGCGTGCTTTGACGCATTACTTAATTTTTACTAGAAGTGTAAACTCGCCAACGTTACACATTACCCAAAAATTGCCGACCGCGCGAATCATACGAAAAACTTGCGATTTGACTTTTTGCTACCATTTTATCGCCTTTCTCACAAAACCCGCCGGAACTTTTTGGTCAGCCGCTAAAACCCACGAAGAACGCCACGAAGCGCCTAGATCGGAACGTTTAGCACCTCGTACCACTGAAAATAGCAACTCGTACGTATGCGACACCAGTAAAAATGACGGAGACCAACAGCATCACGACATTTGCCCTCTTCGATCTTAAAGGACAAATCCAGCCCCGACGTTACCGAAGAAATATTTTAATTCTGGACCCGACACGAGCATACGTCTATTTAGCATTCCATCGTGGCACGATGGAGTGCTTTTTCCCCGACGTTTTCTCACTTCATGAAAGTGATAGCAGCAGCAGCAGCCGCAGCAGCAGCAGCAGCAGCAGCTCAGCGCATTGTTGTAAGAGCCGTACGTCTCGTTTGTTTCAGGTTCTGCCACCTTGGAAGGCTGCCAAGTCGGGTAGCATATCCTTCAAAATCCGGACGAACGAACCCAACGGACTGATCATGTACAGCCGCAGCGGAGCACACACCAGGGTATGCACATTTTCTATCGACTCTCTAGTAATAATGCTGGCTGTTGAGCAATTTCTCAACATCCGACATCCGCTGGCAACCCGAACGCGGACCCGTAAACTTCCTAGACGTGTCAAGCCGTAAAAGCGTAGATGTGACGGCTTCTATGCTTATGAGCGGACGTGGCTTGTAAGTTGAGCCTCGCTTGTTCAAAATAATATGTCCGGATTTGTTGTGTGAAAAGGGTTATTGGTGGAAATTAGGCCGACTGGTAAATTGAGGAAGATTTTTCTTATATTTATTATTTTGTTCATTGGTTCTATGCAGTTAATCTGGGAGTTAATGCAGGTTTAAAGACTCTTTCGAAAAAGTGTTATATTAGAGGAACATTTGTGATTTTTCAGCAACGGACCCGTAAATTTCGTAGACGTGTCAAACTGTAAAAGCGTAGATGTGACGGCTTCTATGCTTATGAGCGGACGTGGCTTGTAAGTTGAGCCTCGCTTGTTCAAAATAATATGTCCGGATTTGTTGTGTGAAAGGGGTTATTGGTGGAAATTAGGCCGACTGGTAAATTGAGGAAGATTTTTCTTATATTTATTATTTTGTTCATTGGTTCTATGCAGTTAATCTGGGAGTTAATGCAGGTTTAAAGACTCTTTCGAAAAAGTGTTATATTAGAGGAATATTTGTGATTTTTCAGCAACGGACCCGTAAACTTCATAGACGTGTCAAACTGTAAAAGCGTAAATGTGACGGCTTCTCTGCTTATGAGCGGACGTTGGCTTGTAAGCTTGAATCTTGTTGATTCAAAATAATGTGTCCGGATTTGTTGTGTGAAAAGGGTTATTGGTGGAAATTAGGCCGACTGGTAAATTGAGGAAGATTTTTCTTATATTTATTATTTTGTTCATAGGTTCTTTGCAGTTAATCTAGGAGTTAATGCAGGTTTAAAGATACTTCTGAAAAAGTGTGTAAAATTTCTAAACATGTCAAGCCGTAAAAACGTAAATGTGACGGCTTCTATGCTTATGAGCGGACGTGGCTTGTAAGTTGAGCCTCGCTTGTTCAAAATAATCTAAATTGAGGAAGATTTTTCTTATATTTATTATTTTGTTCATTGGTTCTATGCAGTTAATCTGGGAGTTAATGCAGGTTTAAAGACTCTTTCGAAAAAGTGTTATATTAGAGGAATATTTGTGATTTTTCAGCAACGGACCCGTAAACTTCGTAGACGTGTCAAACTGTAAAAGCGTAAATGTGACGGCTTCTCTGCTTATGAGCGGACGTTGGCTTGTAAGCTTGAATCTTGTTGATTCAAAATAATGTGTCCGGATTTGTTGCATGAAGGGGGTTATTGGTGGAAATTAGACCGACTGGTAAATTGAGGAAGATTTTTCTTATATTTATTATTTTGTTCATTGGTTCTATGCAGTTAATCTGGGAGTTAATGCAGGTTTAAAGACTCTTTCGAAAAAGTGTTATATTAGAGGAATATTTGTGATTTTTCAGCAACGGACCCGTAAACTTCGTAGACGTGTCAAACTGTAAAAGCGTAAATGTGACGGCTTCTCTGCTTATGAGCGGACGTTGGCTTGTAAGCTTGAATCTTGTTGATTCAAAATAATGTGTCCGGATTTGTTGTGTGAAAAGGGTTATTGGTGGAAATTAGGCCGACTGGTAAATTGAGGAAGATTTTTCTTATGTTTATTATTTTGTTCATAGGTTCTTTGCAGTTAATCTAGGAGTTAATGCAAGTTTAAAGACTCTTTCGAAAAAGTGTTATATTAGAGGAATATTTGTGATTTTTCAGCAACGGACCCGTAAACTTCGTAGACGTGTCAAACTGTAAAAGCGTAAATGTGACGGCTTCTCTGCTTATGAGCGGACGTTGGCTTGTAAGCTTGAATCTTGTTGATTCAAAATAATGTGTCCGGATTTGTTGTGTGAAAAGGGTTATTGGTGGAAATTAGGCCGACTGGTAAATTGAGGAAGATTTTTCTTATATTTATTATTTTGTTCATTGGTTCTATGCAGTTAATCTGGGAGTTAATGCAGGTTTAAAGACTCTTTCGAAAAAGTGTTATATTAGAGGAATATTTGTGATTTTTCAGCAACGGACCCGTAAACTTCGTAGACGTGTCAAACTGTAAAAGCGTAAATGTGATGGCTTCTCTGCTTATGAGCGGACGTTGGCTTGTAAGCTTGAATCTTGTTGATTCAAAATAATGTGTCCGGATTTGTTGTATGAAGGGGGTTATTGGTGGAAATTAGGCCGACTAGTAAATTGAGGAAGATTTTTCTTATGTTTGTTATTTTGTTCATTGGTTCTATGTAGTTAATCTACGAGTTAATGCAGGGTTAAAGACATTTTTGCAAAAGTGTGGTATCAGAGGAATATTTGTCTTTTTCAGCAGCAGCACCGTAAAATTTCGAAACATGTCAAGCTGTAAAAGCGTAGATATGACGGCTTCTATGCTTATGAGCGGACGCTGGCTTGTAAGTTGAGCCTCGCTTGTTCAAAATAATGTGTCCGGATTTGTTGTGTGAAAAGGGTTATTGGTGGAAATTAGGCGGACTGGTAAATTGTGGGAAGATTTTTGTTATATTTATTATTTTGTTCATTGGTTCCATGTAATTAATCTAGGAGTTAATGCAAGTTTAAAGATACTTCTGAAAAAGTGTGTAAAATTTCTAAACATGTCAAGCCGTAAAAACGTAAATGTGATGGCTTCTCTGCTTATGAGCGGATGTTGGCTTGTAAGTTCAGCCTCGCTTATTCAAAATAATGTGTCCGGATTTGTTGTGTGAAAAGGGTTATTGGTGGAAATTAGGCCGACTGGTGAATTGTGGGAAGATTGTTGTTATATTTATTGTTTTGTCCATTGGTTCCATGTAATTAATCTAGGAGTTAATGCAGGTTTAAAGATACTTCTGAAAAAGTGTGTAAAATTTCTAAACATGTCAAGCCGTAAAAACGTAAATGTGACGGCTTCTATGCTTATGAGCGGACGTGGCTTGTAAGTTAAGCCTTGCTTGTCCAAAATAATGTGTCCGGATATGTTGTGTGACAGAGGTTATTGGTAGAAATTAGGCCGACTGGTAAATTGAGGAAGATTTTTCTTATGTTTCTTATTTTGTTCATTGGTTCTATGTAATTCAACTACGAGTTAATGCTGGGCTAAAGACACTTTTACAAAAGTTTGGTATTAAAGCAATATTTGTCTTATTCAGCAGCGGCACCGTAAAATTCGTAAATGTGTCAAACTGTAAAAGCGTAGATGTGATGGTTTCCATGCTTATGAGCGGACGTTGGCTTGAGCTTTGCTAGTTCAAAATAATGTATCCGGATTTGTTGCTATGGAAGGTTATTGGTGGAAATTGCACCGACTGGTAAATTGAGGAAGATTTTTCTTATGTTATTACTTACATTTGTTACTTTGTTCATTGGTTCTATGTAATTAATGTAGGAGTTAATGCAGGTTTAACCCTTTCACTGGTATGGACGTATATATGCGTTTCTGAGTCGTTTTGATTTGTTACCTACTGCAGTCACAATATATGCGATGAATACAGACGCGTTCCTTATCAAATAATTTTCTTGCATTATTTAATTGTGAACTTAGTTACGCCTTACATAATCGATCAATAGAGTTCACACTAGTGAAAAGTATTTCGTCCTCAGCGAGCGCTTCGGCCGGAAGTACTCAGCAGTCAAAAGGTTGAGGACACTTTTACAAAAGTATGCTATTAGCCGTGAAAGCGTAATGTGATGGCTTCTATGCTTATGAGCGGATATTGGCTTGTAAGTTGAGCCTTGCTGGTTCAAAATAATGTGTCCGGATTTGTTGCTGTGAAAGGGGTTATTGGTGGAAATTAAGCCGATTGGTAAATTGAGGAAGATTTTTCTTATGTTATTACTTACATTTATTACTTTGTTCATTGGTTCTATGTAATTAATGTAGGAGTTAATGCAGGTTTAACCCTTTCACTGGTATGGACGTATATATGCGTTTCTGAATCGTTTTGATTTGTTACCTACTGCAGTCACAATTTATGCGATGAATACAGACGCGTTCCTTATCAAATAATTTTCTTGCATTATTTAATTGTGAACTTAGTTACGCCTTACATAATCGATCAATAGAGTTCACACTAGTGAAAAGTATTTCGTCCTCAGCGAGCGCTTCAGCCGGAAGTACTCAGCAGTCAAAAAGTTGAGGACACTTTTGCAAAAGTATGCTATTAGCCGTGAAAGCGTAATGTGATGGCTTCTATGCTTATGAGCGGATGTTGGCTTGTAAGTTGAGCCTTGCTGGTTCAAAATAATGTGTCCGGATTTGTTGCTGTGAAAGGGGTTATTGGTGGAAATTAAGCCGATTGGTAAATTGAGGAAGATTTTTCTTATGCTTCTTATGTTATTTCTTATGTTTATTATTTTGTTTATTGGTTCTATGTAATTAATCCAGGAGTTAATGCAGGTATAAAGACAGTTTTGAAAAAGTGTGGTATTAGAGGGATATTTGTGAGTTTTCAGCAACTGACTCGTAAATTTCCTAGACGCGTCAAGTCGTAAAAGCGTAAATATGACGGCTTCTATGCTTATGAACGGACGTTTGCTTGGAAGCTTGAGCCTTGCTAGTTCAAAATAATGTGTCCGAATTTGTTGCTATAAAAGGGATGGTGGAAATTAGGCTGTCTGGTAAATTGAGGAAGATTTTTCTGATGTTTATTATTTTGCTGACTGGTTCTATGTAATTAATCTAGGGGTTAATGCAGGTTTAAAGACACTTTTACAAAAGTGTGGTATTAGAGGAATATTTGTCTTTTTCAACAGCGGCACCGTGTTCACGGGTAGTGTTTAGTTTGTTAATAACTTGCATAATAGTTGAGCATGTCAATAATCGGGTGAATAACACGTAAAAGTCTTGGACGGTCAGTGTAAGTCAGAAGAAATCAAAATAGAAATTGTAACACGCTATTCTATACAGACTGTTTAACTTCTTCTAAATAAACATAAGTGCATAATATGAAACATTACCTTAATTTGTAACTTAGATTAGAGAATTTATCTGTCGACACTGAATGTTTTTCTAAATTCGGTCTCCCACCAATCTAAACAATTTTTACCTATTTTCTGAAGAAACAATAGAAAATTCGATTTTTGATACAATTAATAACCTAATGTCGTCTTTCTTGCTAACATGAATAATAATTTTTCTGCATGAATGCTCACACAGGACGTCGTTGGACGCAAATTTTTTTAACCAAGCAACCGAAATGATTTTTAGTAATTACGCATAAATAATTATCGCGTATTTTATTGTCGAACCGTTTTGACTTGACTTATTTTTAATAAATACACGCAGTTTAAAATAATAAATTGACACCTTGTATAGATATCGGAAATATGTACGGACATAGCCTGGGAATTCGTATCAAATAAAATGCACTGGCACGTACGCCATTTTAAATCTTCAGTGGTGCGCTTTATTGTCTTAAGAGATACTTTAAATGATTCGGCACGTCACGTACTATTTTTGTTAAATATTCAGTGGCAATAAGAATTTACTTCGTTTGAACTCTTTGCTTGAATACTTCTTTGAAAATAGTCGTGGAAATTCTCGGTTCAGTTCGTTGGATAAATTATAATGTATTTTCTCATTTTGTAATTGTATAAAGAGTTCGTAAATTGTTGGCAGCGAGGCAACGAAGTTACTTTACAAACAAAGATTGCTCAACCTTGGTTGTGGTCCATTTTATTATTTAGTTACAGTAACTTCAGCGCTGTACATGGTTCGGGACCACGAGTCATCTTTTCAGGCGTATGATTATACGATCATAAATCAAATAGGTGAAACGTACATTATCAATGGGTGCATAATATGAAAAATAAATTTGCATAAAGGTAATTTCTTAACATTAACCGCCACGCAGATTTATAAAGAAATATTCGTTAGGCCACACACACGGCTGCACTAAGAGCACTTCGAACATCGAAATTTGATACAATGCAATTATTTAAGGGGACATTCTACTTTCTCGGGTCGAAAAAATCGATTTTTTTTTATTGCCTTATTCGAAAGTGTAGCATCAGAAAAACGGCCGTAGATGTGTCGCATAAATGTAGGAAGTGTGTGTGTGTGTGTATGAGTGGCTGCGACCGATTGTTGCGAGTGAAGGTATAATGATAGCGTGGTTTTGTTTGAAGAATGCGTGACGTATGTCTCATTATTGCGCGTGTCGACTGTAACGCATTTAGAGTGAGCGAGAGAGAATGTAGGTAAGAATGAGAGGATGCGTGTTTTTACGAATGATTGGATGCCGAACCCTTGGGGAAGGACGGGGGTGCATAGCAACGGCCCGGCGAGGAGATAGAGTTTTCGTTTAGAGATAGTTGAGTAATAGGTCAGAGAGTTTTAAGTTGTCGTTGAGTCAAGTTCAGAGAGTAGTTCAGTCCAGTATAGATACGTTTTCTTGCCGTTTACCGAAAAGTAGTCGGATTGCCATAGTTCTATTTTTATTTTGTATTTATATGTATAATTAGTGTCTTTTATTTATCTTTCAATAAATCATTCTACTCAATATAATTCCGCATCACGCTTCGACATCACCTAACATCATATATCCCTACAAAAGTATATACTTTCGAGATTATGTCCTTAAATTTGCAGCGATAACTTCGAAAAATTGGGAAAGTTATAGGTCTCGCATCTAACCCACCTCGCGCAGATAGAAGGGTAACGTCGCTTGACCGGTCGGGCCGTTTTTCTCTTTCGGCGATCTTTATTTATTCTAAGAAATTATCTAATTCTGGAAACGATTTAAAAGAGAAGATCACCCAAATGTAAACATTGCATTGGTAAACATTACGAAGGAGTGTGTTCCGCGCACCAAAATAACATCTAAATATCATCTTACCCTTGACCTTGACGATGTCTGTTATGTTTATTGCTTTCTGAACATGCATTCAGTATTCGAACAGTTTTTCAAAAGAGACGTATCGTTTTAATATGGATCGAAAACAAAGTAAATTTGTCAATTCGAGACCCTGTCGTTCGCGAAAAAGAACGTTTATTGGAAATCAGCATACAAGTGAATGCAGTTTAGAGTACGCTAGTACATCGGCAGAAAAATTAAAAGAAAATGCTGATCTGCATGTAAACATTGATCCGGCTATGAATTATTGTATATTACAATTTACTACGTAAGTATCTTTTATATACAAAAACTCGATATGTAAAACTTTAAATGCGTTTTTCTCAGTACTATATTTTTTCAACTGGCGTGCACGCTTCCAAAAAAACTATTCGATCAATCGGTCCGAGATTTTAATATATTATTCTACATACTTATGCCTATCGTATGACCCACGGGTGTGTTAATTAAGCAATATTTTCTCATTTTTTTTCCATTATAAAAAGACGAAAAAAGTGCCATTTTCGTGAACCTAATTTTGGAAAGTCAGTCATTTTGAAAGTTTTCATGCAAACTCTTTCTCCGTGGTTCATGCGATAGTGGTTAGTATGTAAATTAAGATTCCTGTTCTGTTTTTTTTTCTGATTATCCCAACGACCGCAAACACGCACGCCAGTGAGTATGAATTTTTTGGAGGTGCTCCAGCAATAAAGAAGAATTTATATGAAAAAATTTGAAAAAAACATAAAAAGAAAATATTTTTGTATAAATAAAGGTCGATATGATACAATGTGAAAGTTTCAAATTGCTGCGTTTCTATTTTCGATAAGAAAAAAATTATTGAAAATCAGTAAAATTTTTCGATGAGAAAGTAGAATGTCCCCTTAAACGTATTCGGTCTAATGTGAAAGAATATATTTTGCAGCTAGTTATTTGGGTCAAAGTGAAGGGGGTTTGAAAATGGACTGTCATTTTAATTTATTAACAAATATATAGCTTTTTTTTAACTTTTTACTACTTTTTAAACACTTTCTTTGCATTATATTCTGTTCTTTATTATTGAAGACAAAATAACGATTTTATATTATCTAACTATTTTTGAAATAAATCTTCATAAATTTTTTAATGATATATTTTCATTTTACCTTACATTGCACACATGGTGTTCAATCCGTTCCTCGCAATAAAAATTTTCCGAGGAGCGAGCTGCACACCTGGTGTGCAATGATCTTATTTATGTGAATTCACTTACGAATTGGGTGATTTCCATAGTAAACATGTTTTTTATTAAAAATGAACAATATAAAGAAAAAAAATTTCGCTCCTGAGCGACCGTGTTCGAAAAAATCGTCGTCTCGAATGGGTTAAGAAGAGCTTCAAAAATCTCGTAACCTACCAACGGTTAAAATCAATCAAGCATAAAAGCGTTTGATCCTTTATCAGATTAAACAATGACAACCAGTCGTATGTGTCAATTTGAACGTTCCACTTGTTACATGGTTGACCAGATACTCAAATGCACTAAAGTGGGGTAATACAAAAGTTGAAGTATCCAGATACAGCGAAAGGCACAACTCGGTCAAGCAGTATGTTCTAATGAAAAGCTGATTGGTTCGCTCTCCATTACTTACCACATTCCTGAGTATCGGACACTAGACACTAACTACTATTTGGGTATTTTGAATCGTTCGCGGGCCAACATTTTTGATAAGCGAGTTGAATACCGCCAGGAAGCCATTTAATCGTTATTGCATAAGGTCGAAGTTACACAATGCCAAGGTTTAATGCGATGTTTTGACCAAAATATGCATTGTGATGCGCAGACTCTCCTTATTTAGTGGAGTATGCTTTCCTTTGACTGACGTGTTTATTACCCAAT